>JAWWEU010000037.1:2001217-2029673 GCA_035583155.1 Acropternis orthonyx | reverse complement strand
CTATCTATCTATCTATCTATCTATCTATCTATCTATCTATCTATCTATCTATCTATCTATCTATCTATCTAATCTCCTCTCTCTGCCTCATCTCTCTATCTAATCCATCTATCCATCTATCTCTCTCCCCTCCCCTCCGGCCGCGCCGGGCCCGCTCGGGGTTGGCGGCGCGCGCGGGCCGGGGCCATGAGGCGCGCTGCCATTGGCCGGCTGGCGCCGCCTGTCGCGCGGTGATTGGCCGGGCGCGGGGCGGGGGCGGGGCGGGGCGGCGGCGCGGGGGGGCGCGCGCTAAAGGCGCGGCGGGCGGGCGCGCGCGGGGCGGAGCGGCCCCGCCATGGCGTACCAGGGGTTCGCACAGGAGTACCTGGGCATGCCGGCCGTGACCCGCGCCTACACCACCGCCTGCGTGCTCACCACCGCCGCCGTGGTGAGCGGGCCGGGGCCGGGGGGCGGGCCGGGCCGGGGGGCGCGGGGGCTGCCGGGGGGCCGCGGGTCATGGCAGCCGCTCTGCCTGTCTCCCACAGCAGCTGGAGTTCATCACCCCCTTCCAGCTGTACTTCAACCCCGACCTCATCTTCAGGAAGTTCCAGGTGAGGCCTTGCCCGTGGTGCGGGGCCCTCCCGGCGAGGGGCGGTGTGACAGGCCGGGCCCCGGGTGTCCCGCTCCCCAGGGTGGCCGGGCAGTGCTGTGTCATCCCGAGGGGCGCCTTTCCCACGGCTCTCACCTTCCCTGAGTACGGCGAGCCGGGTCATCAGCACAGTGTCCCCTCTTGTCACTGCCATCTGGGTGGAAGTAGCTCCTTCCACCCTTTCCCTGCCACACACCGTCTTGACATTTCCTTTTTTTCCCTTTCCTCAAAACCCGTCTCCTCCTTCTCTGTGACACCGAGGTGTGTGGGAGCTGCTGTCAGGCTGGGTGGGGAAGGTTTTATTGTGGAGAGGCATAAACAGTGATGTACTGTGGCTCTGGGTGCTGAGTTGTACTTGCTCATCCTTTCCAGAAAAACAGAGAAATCTGTTTTCCCACACCTGGAAAGGCACAACACTGCTGTGGGCAGTGAAGGGAGGTCCCACACGAGGGTGGGGTGGAGCTGTCTGGTGTCCTGGGGTAGCTGTGAGTGGGCAGGTGCATGACTGGCACCCCCTCTGGAAAGGGTGATGGGCCCCTCCCCATGCGATGGAGAGAGACCTCTCTGTCCACCTCCTTTTCTCTCTCCTCTCTCTTCTCTTTCAGATATGGAGGCTGATCACCAACTTCCTCTTTTTTGGGCCTCTGGGATTCAGTTTCTTTTTCAACATGATATTTCTGTATCCTTTGGTCTCAGTGAAGCTCTCTGCTCCCGTTTTGGCTTAGATGTGATTTCCCCCCATCCATCTTCCTCCCCAGGCTGGCTTGCCTTGGCAGCAGTCTAGGGCTGTGGGTTCTTCCCTTGGCTCTTTTGGCCTGAATTGAAGCGATTCCCCTGACAACTGTGCCCCCCTCCTGCCCCTCCATCTCTGCTTGCTGTGGGGCAGCCCTTGCCAAAAAGCTGAGGAAGCTGGCAGTGCTGCTGTGGCTCGTGCTGGAGAGCAGTGCCTGTTCCTGGGGTGAGCTCTGGCTGGAGCACAGCAGAGGCTTCTTTCTTTCCCTGGGGTCAGCGTATGAGGTGACGCTAGCACTGCTCTGGGGCTTGGACACCTGGCTGAAAGCTTCCTGCAGTGAAATAGCGTGCAGTGGCTTATTCCCTGGAAAGTCATGCTGTGGGGACACAGGGTGGCCAGCTGTTAATTTCCTATACTGCAAACCCTCCTTCTCTCCTGCTCTCAGGTACAGGTACTGCCGCATGCTCGAAGAAGGCTCCTTCCGTGGAAGGACGGCTGATTTTGTCTTCATGTTCCTCTTTGGAGGGTTTCTCATGACAGTATCCTTTTGAGCTGGTTGAGGCTCTTTGGTGCCTTCCGAGATGCTGCGGATAGTGTAGGGCTGGTCTGCTGCCTCCCTGCATCCCGGCTGTGTTGTGTGGTCTGGAGCAGGTACCTGCCTGCTGAGCAGCACAGCTGGTTTGTGAACCTTCTTGGTGCCATGGGGCAGAGAGCCTTCTTGTGCCCCAGGCCTGCCAGGCTCATGCCCTGTGGTGTGGGAGAGCTGAGCATGCTGTGGATGGGCAGCCTCTGGCTGTACGGCACAGCTTGTGTTCCTCGTCTTGCCCACCCTTGTCGTGGCCTGTGCCTCACCCAGTGTGCTTAGAGCAGAAGCAAAACACAGGAAAAGCTGCCTGTGATTGTGTTGGTGTCTCCAGAAGTTCTGATGCACCTGGCAAGGGGCTGGGCTGCCTCATCCCCGCAGAGGACATGTGGCAGCTTGCTTGGAAGGCTCAGCCTGAAGCCGCGTGTTATGCTCTGAGAACCTGTCCAGCTGTGACAGGGCCACTCTCTGAGCTCTGGTGAGTGGAACATGGCTACTGCAATTGCATGAGGCTGGCAGCTGAAGGCAAGAACACAGAGTCACGAGGACAAGGAGTGCCCCCATACTGTTGTCAACACATCGGACAGCGTGAGCCCAGCGCTCTGTCCTTGCAAACTGTCAGTGGCTGGAGACATCATGATGCATCTTAAGAAGTTATTTTCAGGACAAAGTCTGATGGGGAGAAGTATCTCCCTCCCAAGCATAAGTCTTTTCTGAATGTCTTCTGCAGATGACTCAGAGCACTGCTCTACTTGCACAGCTCTGTATGCAGCTCTGTGAGCTCTCCCTGCTCTCAGCCACCCTCGGGTGTTCGGCCACTCAGTGTCCAGGTGCCTGCAGCACCCACGTGCTTGGCTATAGGTGGATTTGGAGTTCAGCTACAAGGGCAGGGGAAGTTTTTTGCCTCTGTCTGTCTCCTTGTGTTCTGGAGAAGAGGACTGCAAATTGAAAGAGCCACCTCACTGCTGAAATTCTGTAAAAGGCAGATACTGGATGTGAGCTCCTTGTCATTATGTGCCATCGTCTCAAGTGCTGTAAGACTGTGAAGGCCCTTCTTTCAAGGTCATTTTGATGTTTGCTTTGAAAAGGTGACTGCATGAGCTCCATGGCTGTAGACGTCAGTTTAAGGAGCGAGCAATCTATGCCACTCCAGAGTGTCTTGTTCTGGAGTGGCAGGGAGGGTGGTGGTCAGTACATCTCAGGCAGCCCAGGAAGGGTTTGGTGGCATGGGCAATGATCAGCTGCCTCTAGTTGGGGTTTCCTAGTCACAAGACACCCTGTGCTGCCTGGAGGTGGTGCAGAGGGTGGGTAGATTTTTCCTTGACTCTGTAGTTCCTAGCTATTTGGACTCTTTGCCAGCCTGTTTTTCCTGGGCCAGGCTTTCACCATTATGCTGGTGTATGTATGGAGTCGCAGGAACCCTTATATCCGCATGAACTTTTTTGGGCTTCTTAACTTCCAGGCCCCCTTCTTGCCCTGGGTCCTGATGGGATTCTCTCTGCTCCTGGGCAACTCCATCATCATTGACTTGCTGGGTAAGTCAAAGCTGGTGTGTGCTGGGAACAAGGGCCCTTTGCAGCCAGAGTGCTCTGTTCTTATAGGTGCTACTGAGGCACTGACACCTTCTCTTGGTTTCACCTTACTAAAGATAGTGGGTTTCCTAAAGTGAGCTCACTGGAGTTGCTGGGTGGCCTGGCTCGAGCCTGGGCTCTTGGCTGATACTCTGCTGTGTCTGGTCTCCTGGGTGTCTGGTGCTGCCTTCAGGCTGATGGGCTCCCTGTGTGCTTGTGTGCTGATCACAGCAAACTGCGGCACCCATGGCTCTGGTGGGAGCTGGGTGTGGGTACACAGCTGAGGGATTCTTGCTCCCAGCAGCTCTGGTTCAGCTGGCAAAGGAGTCAGAGTTGTGCCTGACCTCGATGGCATCTCTCCCCAGGGATTGCAGTGGGTCACATCTATTATTTCTTGGAAGATGTTTTCCCCAACCAGCCGGGAGGAAAGAAGTTGCTGTTAACCCCTGGCTTTCTGTAAGTAAACCTGATTCTTTCTGGGCTTTGCTGTGTTGCTTCCCAACCTGGGTCACTTCCATAGCAAACTGTGGTCTGTGACCACACAGGGTGACCACAGGACACAACTGCATGCTGACAGCATCTCAGCTCCACAGTTCATGCCTCTGCTGCCTTACGTGCACTTTATATACATGTGTACACAGGGCCCATACAGCAGTTGCTGATACCTTCAGCTTTGCTAGTAGAACTGAAGTGTTCTTACTGCTTGTGGAAATGCTAGATGTAGGTAGGACCTTTTCTGATGTGTTTTTGTAGTTTAAGAAAGCAGAATATGTTCTGCTTCGTGCACTGAGGATCAAATCTGAACTAGAAATCAAGGAAGGGAGGTACCGTCATCATTGTGTATTGAACTGAGCAAAACAATGGTTGGTGGTGGCATAACAGGCCGGTGGCTGTGGCTCACAGCCAAGCCCCATTGGAGGGTCAGGGTGTTCCCAGGAGGGCTGGGGGGTTTGTCCTCCTCAGCTCACTTTCCTAACCTACCTGCCCGGTGGGATGGGCATGTCCTTTGCCAGGAAGATGGTATTTGACACACCTGAAGAGGATCCCAACTATAACCCTCTGCCTGAGGATCGTCCGGAACACCAACCCAGAGGCCAAGACCAGAACGAGCAGCAGCATCCACAGTAACACAGGGGACTTCTTCACTTGGCCAGATTTCTCTCTTCCAGCTGGACTTATGCTGTGGCCCAGAGATCCTTCTGGAGTAACACCAGTTGCCATTCCGATGTGTAATGTGTCACTGTCTGTATGGGTAACCCATGATCCCCTTGTACTGAGTGGATCCAGAGCTTTGCACATGAGAACTGATGAATCCTTTCCGAGGTGTTCTAGGGACAGGGACTGAACTTGTGATGGCCCCTCAGACAGTCTGGGGAATAAGTATCAAATGGAGTGTTAAAGCAATTATTCCTTCTCTTTCTGTTAATGACTCACTGTGTGCCAGGTCACTCTTGCCCTCTGTACAAAGACTAATGCACTTGGCCCTCACTGTTGTGAGACCTCTTTGTGGGCTTTCAATGAAGTAGTACTGTACAATGGTAGAATGCAGTTTTCAGCCTCTTCCTTTCATTTACGTACCCCCACTCCTTTTTTGGTGGTTGTTTCCAAAGAGTCTTTACATTAAAGTCTTTATTTTTCAGTTGTGTGTCCATTTCTGCCAGGGACAGAGGCAGCAATTCATCAGGAATTTGCTCAAAACTGCTGGGTTGCTTGGGCTTTTCATACCTGGTGGGCAGTGCAGGGTTCAGTCTAGCTGGAAGATGGCTTTCCCCTATGCTGTCAGCTGGGCTGCAGAGTGTGGGGCGTGTCTAATGGAAGAAAGGGGTGCCTGGGAGAGGACAGGTGACTGAACTGGACACTTGATCCAGGCAGTGACTGGAAGCAGCACTTGACACTGGTAATAAAGACTCTGCACCTGCAGTGTAATTCCACTCTTGAATTTTTTTAGTTCTGAGACTTAAACATCTGAGTTTCAGGGGAAAACTAAACAAACTAGTCCCTACCCTGCCAGCTGTACTAAATGCATATGATCATTCTTGCTAGTGCAGTACACACTGTGCCTGTACCAGACCTAAAGCCTGCAGAGTAAATGCAAATGTATCTTAGGACAGCTCATCTTGCTGTCTGCTCAGACAAACTTGCCAACCAAACCATGAAGAGAAATGAGAGTACCCAGCATCCAACTAAGAATTATGTAGGAACCTTGTGGCAAGAGTCTCTAACCACACCTCTCACACTCCCCTCCTCCTCTGTGAAAACACTATTTTTTACCAAAGTTAAGAAATCATTTGAACAACCTTTTCTGCTGCACTTGTGTTTCCCTCTAGGAAGAGGATGAAAGACCAGTACAGATGGTCACTTTTTCTAGAAAACAGTGGTACTAAGGGCTAAGCAGTGTCAGACTCAACAGGTAACTTGCTGTGTACTTTGCTCACAGACCTAACGATACAGAGCTGGTGCTTCAGTCCCTGGAAGGAGTTTGTCTTTGAAGTCTGCAGAAACGCAAAAGCTGGGTTGTGCTTTTAGCTAGGGTACCAGATTAACCCAAGCAGTTGTGATTGTAGAGCAAGAAAGTTGCTCCTGGCTGTTCCCCAACAGTCCTAATAAAGTATGGAGAAAGCTGGCTGAAGTTCCCATCTGTCTGGGAATTGGTCCCCTGGACTGTCCTGCCTTGTCCCTGGCTGTTTGGAGAAGACAATTCCTACAGCCTCTCTGGCACTTGAGAAGCAGAAGGAGGTGCTGCAATCCTTGTGTGTCCATTCCTTACCATGAATAGATAATCACAAGCTTCACAGCAATAAAAAAAGCTGCATCACAGATGCTAATTTAAGGCTACAGCAGTTTGACACTTGTTTTAGTCAAATTCCATGAAGAGGCTGCTGGCAGAAGTCCTGATCATAAAAGGAAGTGTTCTCAGGAAGACTCGGGAGTTCTTATGTCCATGAGATAAAATGCATTCTATAAGGGAGGCTAAGATGCACCAGGAGTCTCAGATTCTGTCTTATTTGCTCAAATAACCTTTCAACCTTTCTAATAAGGAGTAATGGAGAGAGTACCACCCTGGCATAGGAGCCTAGGATAAGACTGAATAATATTACTGCTAAATTGCAAGTTTTTTGTTTCTGCAGACTAACATCTGGAAAAAGTCACCTCCCATCCAGGAATCAGAACTGGTTGGTATTACTCCAGACTAAACATGATAAATTAAGGCCAGAGAGTGTTTTTTGACTGTGCTAGCAGTGTGGGTGGATCAGCAAGGATCATAAAACCTATGGCTTTATCATAAAGGCCTGAACATAACTGTCAGGCTGCCAGCAAAATTTGCCCTGCTTGCAACACTCATCAGTGCTGGCAGTGAATGGTAGGAACTCCATCAAAGAGCTGGTATACTTCAACAGCAAGATGGATTCCAATTAGTTTGCAAGCTTGGATTTTTTTTTTAAAATGTCACTTCAATTGATTTTGTTTTTAAACTTCCTAGGGAAAGACAGGTTGTTTCTAGGGTTGCAAAATCCTGACACTGCAGTCTAAGGGTGGTCAAGACACCCGCTTTACTCTGGGTGCTCTGTGTGCTGACAGTGACCACAGCAAAGCCCTTGGCTGCAGAGAAGCTGGAGTCTCACTGACTGCAGGCTTCACCTGCTGAACCTGTTCAGAGACTTTGCTGTTTTTCAGATGCAATCTTTACAGAAAATGGGGTTCACTACACTGGTGGACATCTGACAGAAATGACTGTTAAGTCTGTGGGTCCAGTTAAACTGTTCTACCTTGTCAAGTAAATCAGCTGAATTCATTACAGACTGTGCCAAGTGTGGTAAGAGACCAGTCCTTTAGAGAGTTGTTTGCTGCTTCTGCTTTTAAGTCTCGTTCTTGCTTTCCCCTGCAGCAAAAGGTTTAGGGCTGTTTTACCTGTTAAGTAAAGTACCTGGGAAAACTGAATACATGTGAGTGTTCAGCATTATACCCAAAAGCATTACTATTAGGCCCTGGGGCTGCTCAGTTACCAGAATAGCACAAAACATGGTGAGAGTCACTGTTCATTCAAACTTACTGAACTCAACCTAAGTAATATGCATTCCTTTTATTTAAAAAGTTGTCCTAATAGTGCATGTTGCACCTATACAAAAGGATCTTTACCCTGTCCACACACAGGTAAATAAGGACTCCAACACCGGCCACGGGTCTCAGCTCGATCACTGCTAACGCAGCGTTCTTGGTACGTGGCATTTGGGTGGAGGGGGTGGGGGCAGAAGTCAGCAGTACTGGGAACTCTTGGCAAGTGGAATGTGTGTCCCCTTCAGGGACAGAATGACCCCTGCCAATCCTAGATCCATCTGGGGAGAGGAATAGGGATAAAGTCTGTAGGAAGAGCACCAGTGTCACAACAGGAAGGTTACCAGGCTGGAGCAGTATTGGCCAAACGTCTCATGCGCCTGTGGGGGAGAGAGAGGGTACAGTGAGTGCTGTGTTAGAGCCATGTGAGGTCTGACCAAAACCAACGTTTCTGGGGAGGGCATCACAGCTTTGTGAACTCTGTAGACAGGTTTATTGCCTAGAGAGAACTCCTCATTCACCTGAGACTGCTCCTTGACAAGGCCAAGACACTATTTTCAGTAACAGCTTTTAGAGCACTTTTGCTCATTAACTTGGATTGAACCAATTGCTACTGTAAACTATTCACTCAGCCATAGCTGATAAGCAAAATGACTATGCTACTCTTAATCATTATTAAAAAAATGTCCTGGGAAAGAGCTGAGTCAGTATATTCCCTGTTTCCACAATGTATCTTTTGGAGAGATGCTAGCCATTCATTTGTATCTGCCAGGAGCAATTTCACCAAGTAGGAGCAAGTGCTCTCAACTGCTTGTCAACCATCACTTAGCAGGTCTCTGGTGGGCACAACTCCTTCTGGAACCACACAGTGCTGGCAAACAGGTTGGCATCAGTCAGGCTGCAGCTGGGACCATGCCCATTCCTACATCAAACAGCACTTTACCCTACATAAAAGGGAGCCCTGTGGCAGGATTCTAGGTACTGTGACTGCATGAGACTCCAGTATTTTTGATTAATGCCTTCCTATAGAAACAAACTCGCCTGGGCAAGCAGAGAGCCCAGGGAAGAGGGGGAAAAAAAAAAGGAAACTCTGCTTCAAGGAGGAGATGGTTAAAGTAGATATTTTGGTGTTTGTGGAGCAAGGTGATAACAGTTTAAATACCCTGAAGCTAAAGGGATATGAGTTTCTGTTGTGGTGTGCAAGGCTGACATCCTGCCAGTTGGCTCTCAGTAGACAAAGACAAACATCAAAGCTTTTAACTTCTGTCTTAGGGACAGGCCAAAGGAACTGTCTGAAGTAGTGGCAGCACCTTGTGTTTCTGTCCTGGTCTCTGATCTTCTTCTCCATCTCGGCATCTGTGAGGGTTTCCAGGAGAGGGCACCACTGGTCAGCGTCCCCCGTGTTGCGAATAGCGATCTCCACGGTCGGCAAAGGGTTCTCGCTGCAGGGCAGGGCAAAGGGAAACAAAGCAACATCCATCAGAGCACTCCTCTGGGTTACCAGCCCAGATACAAGCACAAGGACAGCCCAGCCTTATTTACAGTGTTTCAAGATTCAGAACTCTTTCTTAGTTTCACTTAGTACAGCCTGGCTCCCTGAAGTTCACCAGAGGTTCATGGTTACAACCTTGTGGAGCCTGAAGTTTCGGGAAGAGCATCTACACGCCCATTTCCGTGGGGTTTGTGCTGGAACTGCAGCTGATGCAATTCTCTCCCACAGTGACTGTTACGTCCTTGGCTGCCAGAATCCAACCCCGACAGGCACAGGCCATAGCAGCTTCTCCCACCACAGCAGCGGGGTTGGACTATTCACAGGGCTCCTTGTCTAGCCTTGCTGTTCTGCAACTCTGACTTCCTGGCTGCAGTTTGCCTAACACACCCAACTGCTCTTCCCTGGCAAAAGTCTAGCTTTTTGGGAGCCTGATAGTGGAGCAAGGATTGTTCTCCCAGTTGTCATGGAAAGGGTAGTCTTTTAGGACCTTCTGTTAACCAGAGGTTGTGACTATTCCCTATACAAGCAATGAAACACTAGGCTGTGTCCCAGATCACAAGATCTGCTCCTCAGAGATCTCTCTGCCCTGACCAGCTGTATTATCACATGCACAAAAGTATTTACTGCTTCACTAGCTGCTTTTCAGTAAAAGTCAACAGGAACTGACCAGGAGTAGCTTCCCAAATATTGACAGTGGAGCCAAAGCCCAACATAAATATAGAGGAGCCTCGGAATGTAAATGTTTGCTTTGAATTCTCGAAAGCAGCTCAGCCTGAGCTGCAGAAGTGTGTGTGTGTGAGAGGAGCCCCCGGACAGGTGTGCACACACATCCGGCCCCCTCCCCATGGACATGCCTCCCCACACAGGATTTCAACACTCATGGGCAGCCCTCTCATTGCCCCAGGAAGGAACTCAAATGCTAATTGTCATGGGAACACACAACATCTGCATCAAAGCTAATGATCTAAAATAACAACTCTTCAAAGGGACGCTACAATGAAAAATTCATCCAGAGTCTTTGGTATCTGATCTGGGGAGGAAGCCTTAGTCAAATCTACTGCTGACATCCACTAAACAACACTCAAACCCAGGAATTTCATCTTAGCCCCAGGCTGCTACACATTCCAGGCAAAATGCTAGATATTAACGGGGTGTTTTTTCTACTTGATAACACGGTCTCTATCAAGTAAGTCTCTCGGTTACTGTGCTTAACACTGAGCATCCACTAGAATTAAACAGGGGGTGGAAAGCTGGCTTCATGTGCAGAACTTAATTGCAAAGCAACTTAGATACCACATTTCTTTAGCAAAGAATTAGAGATAAAAAAATCCTGAAAAATCCTCCCTCATCTCCCAGCCTCCACAGTAAGACAGCTCCTCCTCCCCTGTTATTTCCTGATGAAGAGGACAGTGCTGCTGGCAGAATGGCTGAAAGGCAGGAGTCCGAGGAGAGCAAGGCACTCCCTCTGCTTGGGGTCCTGGCCTCTGGCCGTAGTGTCAGGGGCATGGAAACATCATATTCTGGAAAGGCAACTTCTCAGGCACAAGGGTTTGGTGTGTGAGAGAACTTGTGCCATCACTTGGGTCCCAAAGGCAAAACTCTGGCTATGAAGGGCCATGTGCTGCCACCAGAAACACTCAGAAACAAGGCAGGGACATCATAACACACCATCCCCCTGGAAATCCCACAGGCAGCAGGTACCCCCAGTCCTCCCCTTCCACTGGGCTTTTGAGCTCTCCTTGTTTTGCACAGAGCAAGCCAGCTGGATGAACTGCCCTGGCTTTCATCAAATAAAAGACAGTTTCACCTCTCCCTCAGATGATTAAGAGGCACATGACTTCTCAAACCCCTAGTCCCTTGAGATATTAAGGTTCTTTTGATACATCTAAAGCAGACCCTTTCCTTACATCAATAGAATGATGTTGGAGCAACCACCACTCCTGTGGTTTGGGAATTCAGGAACTAACCAACCACAGAACCCAAATATCATTAATCACTGCAAGGTTTCAAAAGTACTCCTTTGCTGGAAGAAAAAAAGGGAAGAGGAGGACATGTTTGTACTATGACAAAAAACAAGGTTTCAATTAGATGCTTTTCCCCTAACAGCTCATGTCTATGCACTTTGTTCTGCTGGGGTTCCTTTCTTAGCTTTTTGTTCTCCCCCTTGCAATATTGGCACAGGCTAAAGAAGGTCTGAAGTCTGCCTGTTTGAACTACCACTTAAAGGAAGCACTCTTCAGTAACCACAACCATGCTTTTAGAGACAATAGTTTGAAATTGGCATTAACATGATATATCTAAGAGAGCCTAGGCAGCACTGACTAAAATTTTACTTTCTTCAAGTTCCAGAGAGTGACAGGAAGCAAAGCGAGAAATGACCACTCCCAGTAACAGTAACACATACAGAGACTGATTTCTTAACTTGAACATCTGCAGTACCTGGAGAGGCACAGGAAGGAGGGACAGACACTACACTCTCTGCTACTGCAGGCCACAATGCAGACAGTGCTGGCAGCACAGCAGGTAGCAGGTTCTCATCTACCACCTTCCAAGTTCCCATCATTTCCCAGGAATGTACACCCACTGCTCTGTTGTTGTTCCTGGATGTGGTCCCAAGCTGGAACTGCAAACATCAGTCAGCTGTTGTGGGTGCAAAGGTAGAAGCCACTTCACCACCTCCATGAAGAGAAGGGACATCAGCAGGATGGACACACAATCTAACAGTTTCAGTAGAAGAGTTTAGTTCACATGTGCTAAATGGTCCCTTTCCATTTAGTAATGTGGATCACTCTGGGGATCACTTTAGAACCAAGCAGTTGCTGTGGAAGATTGTCAGGGTAAAAATTACATCCAGAGGAAGCAGAGTGAGACTAGTGGAAGAGCAACTAGCCCAGAGCAGATCAAAGCCTGTTTTCCACAGAAGGCTGCCCAGACAAGAAACCTTTAGACAGAGGAGGAGGAAGGGGCAGAGCTCATGGCAGCAGCCAGCTGCCCCACAGCCTCCAGCTCCTCCTTGCTTACCCCTTCTCCAAATACTCACTGCCCTCTCCCTGAGATAGGACAGGGCAGAGCATGTTTTCCTTTGCTGCCACACAAAACTGGTGTCAACAGTACCATTCCCTCACCTCTGCAAATCCAGCATTCACTGAACTCTTAAACTTCCTTGACTGTCACCATGACCCAAGGTCAAAAAACCTCAGAGTGCACATTAAGGGATGGTTACAGCCTGCAGACTCAGCACCCTGCTGTGGATAACATCAGTACAGGAACTCACCAGAGAACACTGCGCAGCACAACTGGCAACCATTATCAGTAGGAGACAAGTTACAAAGCTGACTAATCAAACCTGACACTGTTGCATTCCAGCTGTGAGAAGGGCCTATGATCAAGCCAACTCTAACATCAGCCAGGGCAGAGAGCTACAGTTTCCATCAATCTGAGTTCCAAACAACAAAGCTTAAGACAGTGGATGGCAAAGCCAACAAAACAGAAATGTGTCCAGGGCTCTCACTAAATGAGGATGATACAAGGTATTCAGTCCCTGTTAACTACAGCAGCCTTCCATTCTACAGCAGAAACTGACACTTCATCAATATTTGGACCTGAAATGTATCAGACCCAGCAGGAAAAGATGCCTGGGCACAAGCACAAATAATTGCAAGAGGACAGAATGGGTACAAGCCATAAGGATCAATTGCAAACAAAACCTTCTGCATCGGGTCAGCTGTTCTAAGATCTCTTGATGCAGACACCCATGAAGTACGAACACACCCCCAGAGCTGTAGGAGGAAGGTGACAGTTCAGTACCTGAAGGCGTATGTCTTCTGATGCCAGCTCAGCTGGCCCCGGATGCTGTAGGCAATAGTAGTGACAAACTCCCCACCCAGGCCGAGCTCTGAGCACAGCTTCAAGGCAAACTTCTCTGGTGAATTCTCCTTCTCTGACATGTCCCACTCAAACTGGTCTACAAGGGAGATATTCCCTACGTGGATGTTCAGCTGGAGGTAAGGGAAGAAACAGGTTATTTTTTTCCGCTCTCACAGTGGTTTGTCAAAGTAATTGAACTGAGGAGGCAGAGGCTGGAGAAGAGAACCAGAGCAGTAACTCCCAGTTCATTCAACTGCAGAGTTCCTTAACAGAATTCTTAATTCCAGCAGCATGAAGACAACTCAGCTTTGCTCACCAAGGTTCAGTTCTTCTAAAGAAAGATGACAATGATTTAACCAAACTATTTCATCAAAGCGGGGTCTGGCACATGAATGTTTTAATAACCTGCCACCTTGGTTCTGTTCTTAACACATGGGACAAAACAAAATCTGATTGCAGGGCTATAATTAAGAGCTCCCTTGCACTCTTAGTCCTCAATAGCCAGAGAAACCCAAATGGTTCAGCTCTCATTCTACTGCCTTTCTGTATTACCTTAATAATAACTCGTTGGTCTGACTGATCTTCCAGGATACTGTCAGTTGGGTACGACTCGATCTGTTGTCGGATGGCAGATGCAATAGCAGGGACAAAGGTCAGAGGATTCAAATCCAGGTCATCACAAAGAATCTCAGAGAACATTTCTGGGGTCATTAGCTTTTCTGATATAGAACAAGAATTAACACTGTTAATCTTCTTAGAAATCAATGTCTGACACTTACAGAATACACAAAATTAATCCCATAGTGTGACAAAGGGAATCCCAAATGCATCACCTCTTTGCTTTTATAAGGGTGTTTTGTATCAGGTTTGTAAGGACATGCACACTGGCACAGGGACTTACAGCCTTCTTTACCTGCATGGAGACAGCGTGACTGTGGTCTAACAAGCCCCACGCACAAAGAAGCTACACTCATTAACCTCAGCTAACTAAGTAGTCTCAGACCGTTGAGCTGATAAACTGGCTCAGGAGAATATGCGAGTTACACTCTTTAGACTGCATGAGTCCAGGAATGACTGCAACCCATGGCAGAGCATTTGCTAAGAGACATGAGCGCTGAACACAGTCCAAAGTGGGAGAGTTTTAAAGCTTTGTCTATATGGGACAAGGACATGCACACTCATGCTTGTTCTCTCTTCACATTTGGTGATGGATACAACTACATCTCTCCCGCCTCAGGAAACTCTCCTTGCTACGTACCATTCATGTTCCACGTAAACGCATCCCGGAGTTTCTGCCCATCAATTTCCATATCAAGCCTGATTGGAACCAGAACCTCTGGCTGGGATGCATTCTCATGGATCACTGCTGGGTCATGGTCATCAAAGCTAAAAGGAAGAGCAACAACAGAGTATATGTAACTAGCACGACACATCTGGCATCCATAGAGGAAAGACAAGGTTTGTTGGAAGCAAGCCCCACACTCCAACTCCCTGATCAGTCTATAAACAGGGCTAAAAGCAACCAATACCAGTTTATCACCTTTTATTACCTCTATCATAACACATTCCTGCAAATAAAAAAAGGAAGCTTTCCAACATTACGTTTGTCTTGGTTGCCTCAACTTTTATAATGGAAAAAAGTTAGTCATCAGCCCCAGCAGCACTTTCCACTGAATAAAGTAGATCAAAGTTACTGGAACATGGCAGTGAGAGGCAGCCTGTCCTTCACAGAGAGGGTCTGCAGACTCCTCAAAGGCCAAGTGCTCAGCAAATTAGCAGGAAAAGAATGAACCATTTTCCTGACAAAAAGAAAGCCTCCTCTCTGAGCCCTGGCAGGCTGCTGTAAGGAAGAGCCTCAAGGCATACAATTTAACTAAGAACCTCCAAACTAGTGGCCACAGGTCTTTTGTCCGTTAAGAGATGAATCACAATGTTATGTTAACTCATCAGCACTACCCTGGCAGTGTGTCATTTTGGTAACTGTTTCCACTCTTTGGAAGCAGGAAGCTGTCTTACCACAGAGGGAATGTTCTCTTCTTATCCCTGCCCATGCGATTCCTGTTAATGGTTGTTGAGCAGGGCACTGCGTCCAGGTGGTGAGAGCTGTTGGGCAGCGTTGGCACCCACTGGTTGTTCCTCTTTGCCTTCTGTTCTCTGTAAAAGGAGAGTGGGTGTTAAACTGCAGACCCTGAGAACCACCGCTACTACTTAAGGAATGGCATAATTTTAAATTCTAAATCCTGTTATGAGTTCCTGCTATTTTATTCTGGAACCATCAATGTTACTGTTCCACCAAGAACTCATGTTCCACACCAGCCTCTGGGAAGCCCATTCTCCAGTCACAATTATCCATCAGAGACAGATCCAGGTGCACCATTATAAATACTAGCTTCATATTTGGATTTTCTGTCTATACTTTATAAAAGAACTGCTGAGAAATGTGACGTCTCCAGAAGGCAGTTATGTGCAGGGAGTGTGTTCTGCAAAACATCTGTTACAGATGGAATGCAGTAACTGCAAAAAAAATTGTATCATCAAACACTTTATGTTTTTCTTCCTGTTGGATGTGGGCAGTAACCCAATCCTTACGCTCTGGAGATCTCCATTTGCCCAACACTGCAAACTGTTGATGCAGACTGGCAAACAAACCCTGCACAGTGGCCAGGGCTTATGCAATTCCTTGTGCTTCCTGCCCAAGCTGACATCTTCCAAGCAGCTCTGAGCTTGGCCCTCACCAACCCTGGTTACCTGAGGTAGGTAGGAGGTTCTGTGCTGATAGACACTGCCTTATACTTCTCATCGTTTCCATCCAAGATCTCTTCCACTTCAGAGGCCTTTAACAGAGTCACGCTAGTGGCTAATGTTGTATAGCCATGATCTATTACCAGGAAAGATGCCAATAATTACCATGGAGAAGGACTAGATAGCACTGTAACATTAACAGGCTACACAGTGACAAGCCCTCTCTGACACTGCAGGAGGAATTGAAGTAGGCTACCAAGTGGTAGCTTGGGCTTCCCCTGTCTTCTCACAGACCTTTACAAAACCCAGAAAACAAATCCTCAGTGGATTTAAAGGTTGGAAATAGAGAGGCAATGATCGCTAGAAAAGCTTTTAAGAAAGGGGGAGAAACCTCAGGGCAGCTCTTGCTGAATGACAGAGACCATCTGCATTGGAGAGTCCCACTGAGGTCCTGAGAAAGAGGAATTAGGCATGGGATCAGGATGCACAATTAGGGCGACCACAGGGAGAGATCAGAGGAAGAGGACTAGACATTAATATTATTGTAATAGCACCAGAGGTCACTGTGGACATTCTTCCTCTAGCATAGCTAAGAATAACACACAGATAAGACTTACATCTTCGGGGACTGTGAGACCGCTGATTTTCTGTTGGGGGGGAAACAAAAAAGAAAGCAAGAGATCAGCAGGACAGATGGGAAAAGGAGACATAAGTCCAGAGTAAACCATTACTTTTATTATGCTTTAGTCTACAAAGCATATAAGAAGTCATATAGGTAAGAAATTAAACTGCTTGTTATTAGTCCCCTAAGAAAAATAATACCAATACTCTGCCTGTATCAGTCACATCAGTAGCAACAAGCACTGGCAGGCCTAAATATGCAGTCCCTGTAGGAAGCAAAGTTAAGTAAAGATGCACATTTTCAATGGGGCACCCTTGCAACAGTTCCTGCCTATTTGACAAAAGAGATAACAATGCCCCCCTTTGTTTATAAACTCTTCTGAAATATAGTATCATTATATTATTATTATTACACAGCATCGTTGGAGATGTGGCTTTTGCTTTGTGACAAGTGCAGCCAGCCCCAGGAATGCCATGATGGGTGTTTCCACTTCAGAACGTTTTTGATCAGGTGATATTTGATAGCAGGCGGAACCAGCAGCCACCAGTGCCACCAGTGCAGGGTGTTCCACCGCTGGGGCGACCTGGGCTCACACAGCCCTCAAGATGCACAGGCTTCTGAATCATCAGGGACACTTTTCCAAGGCAGAATTCTGGATAAACATTACTGGGAATGTTCACTCATCTTCTCACCATGTGAAGAGGCCACTATCTTCTTCCTTTCTTCCACCGTGGCCAGTCGCCTCCAGAGCGAGGGGTATCTCTTGTACAGGGAACCCCGAAACATGCGCAAGTAGTTTCCCACCTACAAGAAGAGAAGTGGAGACATGGCCTGGTATTCTATTTAGGAAATTTTTAGCAGAAAGAAATTCATCTCTTCGTAAGAAAAGGAAGGACCTCCTACGAGGGTTCTTTGTTGGGTTTTTTTTGTGATTGACTGTGCTGGGTTTGGCAGCAAATAGCACCGCAATTTTTCTGGCAACACAGAAAACAAAACTTTTATCATCACTTATTTCACTAGTCTTGTACAGAAAACCTGTCATCCATTGACAATAATCCATTTAATAGGAAAACACTCCATTCATTTTCATGCATTTTTGAACAACCTACCCTTTCTTTACTTCAATTTCCACATCAATGCACGATGCTCAGTCAGAATTAAACCAAACCACATACCCAGCTCTCTGACACGCTGCAATTTTTACTTTGAACCTCTGAGCCATTTTGACATTGCTTGAATACAGCAAATGCCCAGAGACTTGTATTTTGTTTCAAATCCTTTGAACGTGCAAAATGTGACTGCTGCCAATAGTCCTCTTTCAAATTTACTTACCATCTGTAAAGCAGTTCTTTTCTTCCAGGCATAAGATCCTCACCTGTGCTGAAGGCTACAGCAGGCCTTGCTGAACAACAGAACTATTTCTAGACTCTGAAATCAAATTTTCAGACTGGTAGTACTGGCACTCCCACACAATAAGGTTTCCATTGTTTGACAAGACTCTTTTGATCTTAATTTTTAATTGTACCTTTCACTCTGCAGTGCTCATCAACAGATAGAAATTAAAGGCAGATAGAAAAGGCAATCCTTTTTCCCCTCGATGTGCCTGACACAACAATGTCACGGCTCAGCTGACTGCAGTTACAGTTCTTTCGAACTTTACATTTCACATAAGAGAGTCTTTAGTCCCTGCTCAGCCTACACAGATGGCACTGTAATTTACCCAGTAATTCCTCTTTTGCATCGGGGCGCGGGCTATGACAATTTTTGCTGTTTCCAGCCGTGACCATCTCCCCGGTGCCGAAGGATCAGTACTCCGCGCTTCAAACAGGCTGGTGTTCGGGGCGGCCGAGCAGCCCCTGGGCCCGGGAGGGCAGCGCCCGCAGAGAGCCCGGGGGGACACGGCCCTGCAGGCCGGGCCGCCCGCCCGGGGCACGGGGCGCTGCGCGGGCGGTGCCGGCGCTGTTACCGACCCCGAGGGCCCGTGCGAGGCACTGCCCCGCAGCACGTGAAACAACCCACACCCCGCACGGCCGCGGGCACCGCGGGGCCTCAGGCGGGGATCCCCTCGCCGGCAGCACCGCTGCCCCCAGCACGGCCGCGGGGCCCGGCCGGCGCCCTCCGCCCCTTCCCCGCCCCGCGCAGCCCCCTCAGCCCGGCCCGGGCCCCGCTCCCCGCCCGGGCCGCACCTCCGAGCCGATCATGTAGAACTCGCCGTCTTCCTCCAGCTGGAACTTGACGGGCTTCTGCCCGAAGGTTTTGCTCAGGGCCATCATCATCATCGCGGCGGCGGGGGCAGCGCCCGGAGCGGGGCCCGGCAGCGGCGGCGAGGGGCGGCGGCGGCGGCGGCCTAGGCCTGGTGCGGGCGGCGGGCGCGCATGCGGCGGGCGGGGCGCTGAGGGGCGGCACCGGGGCGGGGGAGGCACGGAGGGAGCGGCGTAGAAAACAGGCGGCTTTTATTGTCGCGGGGCGGCACTTAAATACACACTGATCCCTCCCCGCGGCTCCGCTCGCGGCAGGGGCACGGCGGCATTCCCGGGCCGGAGGAAGGGGAAGGGGAAAGGGAAAGGGAAAGGGAGAGGGAGGGGAGCGGCGCGGCCGCAGCCGCAGCCCGAGCGGTGTGTGCGCTCTCGGCCCCGCAGCGGGCAGTGCGTGTGGGGCGGGGACATCGCCGGGCAGCGTCCAGCACTGGCACCGGGCAGGGAGCGAGGGAAGGGCCCCTTGTCTGTGTACAGGCCGGTACAAAATCCTAACGCGTACGAGGGATGCAACAGCGAGCCGGGCGCAGGGCCCTGGGGAGGGTCCCCGGCGGCAGCCGCGCCCGCCGCAGGTACAGTCAGTGTCCTTCGGAGCCCCTGGCCGGGCTGCGGCAGCCTTCCTCCCTGGCCAGCGTCTGCAGCAGCAAAGCGCTGCCGAGTGAGCTGTGTAAACATGGGAAATGCCATCGGAGCAGTTCTACGGGACGGGGTCCAGGGTAATTGTGAGAGCACCATCCCGCTCCAGGCTGGCCTGGTGGCTTCGGGGATGCTATTGCTAGAAGAGCGTGGCCACTCCTGCCTGCAAAGAACGTGGCGGCTGCTTTTACATTGATGGCAACTGAAGCTGGGGCTGCTGGAACTGGAGAGGAGCAAACTTTGTCACTTTTTGCAACAGACACGTGTTGTGTCAGATGCTGAGCCTGGAAAGAAGCCAGGAATGGCAGAGAGAACCCTCTGTGTGGCTGCTGGAGGTAAGGGTGACAAAAGGGGAGTGTGGAGGACACAGACATCCCCCTCATCTGAAGGAGTTGGAGGAAGGTGTACAGCTGAAGAAGTCCTGGCTGATCTGGCGTGGGTAGCCCTCCAGCACTTTCACCTGGACTGGATCAAACTTCCAGTAATCTTGGCCTCTCAGGAAATAGGCAAAACCTGTGGATGAGAGAGGAAGGGTTAGAAGAGACAGGGTTCATGTGGCTCAGAGCTCTTTCCCAGTTTTGTCCAGCTGTCACTTCGCAGCACATGCAGTACTGAATGAGAGCTGGAAGAGGCAGGAGATGCTCTTGTCAGGATGTCACTTAAAACCAGGCTTATGACTTTCAATTTTCTTTCACACTGTGTTAGTTTTGATGGAGGAGTAAACAGAATGAATTTTATTTTATTTTCCTGGTGGGTTTAAATGTGCTGTACCCATGCAGTGACCCAGCCCTGAGAGGGCAGAGAGTGTCTAGGACCTGAATGGGGACAGGGATCTTGTGAAGACCTGCTGCTGAGCATCAGTTACTGCAGGGAAGCTATCCTGGAATTCAGGTTCTGGAAGCAGTGGGGAGTTGTTTCACTGCATCCTTTGCGAGGAAATAGGCACTCATCACACTTTCATCCCAAGCACCCTGGCTGTCCCCAGTGTTCCTGTGGCACTGCCGTAGTGTCTTGGGCATGGGGCACTTTGGGAAGGACTGGGCAATACCAAAAGCAGCCTGTTGGTGTTCGGCTGCCCAGGCTGAAGTGTTTCTGCTGTCTTCACTTCCTTTGGCAGGAGGGGTAGGAGCGGGGTAGGACTCTGTGACCATTTCTTGGTCAGATGCTTGACTCCTATTAGACACATGTTGACTGTTGCAATTAATGATGATGAAACTTCTCACTTCCATGAGAGAAGCCTCAGTTCCTTTACACACTGGAAGGAGCTGTCCCTCTCTACACTATATGGCATGTGCTATGACTGGGAAAGGTCCACTGCTACCACATGTCTAAATCTGCCCAGTTCTTCCAGCTGGGCAGTGGTGTCAGCCAGAGTGCCCACCCCAGAGCAGGCCATGTCCCTGCTGCACTGACCAAGCTCATCCTGGAAAGCCGCATCGATCTCCTGCGGGACACCGCGCCAGTCGGCCATGGCCCGGGGGTAGATGTTGTCCACCTGGCGAGTGTGAGGGTTGAAGCGCCAGTAGTTGCCTCCACTGAAGATGTAGATCTTGTTCTTCTCAGCCCCCCACACCAGAGCTGCCTGCACAGGGGATGCAGGGAGGCCCAGCTCCACAATTGGGGTGGGACCAGATACCCGTCTCTCACCATCATAAATCCAGTACTGAGAATCTGGCAATGAGACAGAAAAGGGAGACAAGGTGTCAGAAACTCTTTGGTGTCTGATAATTTGGCAGTGAACTGTGCAACTGGAGCTGGTGCCTTGGCAGAGCTCCCAGGGGAAGCTGTGCCTGAGAGGCAAAATCCCCACCAGTGCCATGGGCACTTTCGCTGTCATGTGCCCAAAATGCTGCCAATGCAAGGAGTTGACTTCCCACCTCAGTCCAGCCTGGAGTATGTCAGTGGAGGACAAGGAGGTCCATTTTAGCAGCTGTCTTTTCTGTCTTTGTGGAAGTTATAAGAGACTTGGCTGGAGGGACCAGCCTCTACACTGCAACCTCAGCACTTGGTAAATGTGGGGGCATGCACAGGCACAAAGGGGCATGTGGCTGGAAAGGAGCAAACTGCAGAAACCAGGAAGAAGTTGCCAAGCTGAAATAGAGACTGAAAGCACAGTTCCAGATTAGATTAAAATGGGAATCTCTGTAATTAGCCTACGGCATGTTAATACTTTCCCCTTATCTCATTTTAACTCATGGCAGAAGCCTGCCAATTTTAGCACTGTAAGTCCCTGTGTGCAGGTCAGGTGCTAAGTAATGTGTTTATGCAGCAGCTCTGCCTGCAGAGCCATGTGGTGTGATTTTGGTACTTGGTCTCATGGAGGGCATGCACACCCAGGGCAGCTGAGTTCCCACGTCATTCTGCATCCCTGCTATTGAAGTTACACTTGTAAAGAGCATTAAAGAAAACAGTGGAGCTGAATTGGGGTTTGTTGCTCGCCTTGGACTCTGGAGGTGGCCAGGACGAGGTTTCATTTTTAATCCCTGTGGTGACTGGAGGTTGCCTGGCTCTGCACAAAGGCTCCCTGTGGGCTCATTAAGTCATGGGATACTATGGAAGCTCTACATCCAGGTCTCTGAGGAGCAGAGAAGATGCTGTCTGTCCTCTGAATGGGCCCTGACACAAATGCAGGAGTTACACAACCAGGGAAGCTGCTGGGACTCCCTTCATGCTTCCCATGACAGCTGGGGAGATGGAGCAAGTGTTTCCTTCTTTCTCTTCTGCCAGCAGCATTGCCAGGTCAGAGGCTCATAACAAATGTTTGTGTTTCAGGGAAGGAGAATGGGATATTGTGGCTGGTGACTAAAACAAAAGTGAGCCATTGTTTCTCTTCCCTCCTCAATATCTGCTACAAAATTTAGAGAAGGAAACAAATAACAAGGATCACTGGATTGCTGAGGATGTCCAGAAGATTTATTCTCCCAGGAACTTGCTGGGTCCTGACTACCCCTAAGTCATTGAGATGCATTTCTGAGCCATCTGATCCTTGTCCAGCTCTTACCTTGGAAAAACCAGATATTGCCCAGAGGGTCCTCAAAGGTGGCATCAACAGAGCTGGGGATCCCCTGCCAGTGACGGGAGGCCAGAGCTGGGTAGCCATCCTGCAGCTTCCCAGCTCGGAGCCGCCACACGTAGCGGGACTTGAAGAAGAACAGCTCCCCTCGGATGGTGGATGCTGCGTCGAAAGCCGTGTCACAGGCATTGGGCTGCACATCCTGCCAAAGCACAGCCTGTCAGACCTTGGGCTCCCAGCAGGGTTCAGCAGAGGGGGGGTCCCTGTGTCCATGTGACTGCCCTGCTTTTGGCCAGTTTTGGTTGGGCACGTGCTGCCCAGAGATCCCCTCCCTGCACATCCTGGTGCCAGCTGTGGGGTCTGGGCTGAGACAGACACCAAACCAGGCTGCTTTGGGCCTCCTGGTGAGGGCAGTCCCAGCCGTGGTGTCAGGGGAGGATGCAGACAAACTGTTCACTCACCTCCACGTTGGTGATCTCATTTGTTTCGAGGTCTGGCTGGGGCAGCTCTGCTGGCTGAGTCGGGGTTGGGTCAGGATCCAGCAAGGGTTTCCCATAGAGGTATTGGATACCTTGCTTGTCATCCTCACTCAGGCTTAGTGGGTAGCGGAAGATGTAGAAAGGAGACATCAGTGACTTGGAGACAGCCGTGTGCTGCAGGCCCAGGACGTGACCAAACTCGTGAGCAGCCACTTGAAGGAGGTCAGTGCCTGCAAAGGGAGAGGGTGGGAGATGCTTTTATCTGCTCGTGCACTTTTTGCCTCCTTGGCCTGCTCCTATCAGTTACCAGCCACTGACAGCACACTGAGGTGTGTTGTAGGAGTCCGACAAGAGGAAAGAGAAATCTGTCTCTACTACTGTGATGAGAGGTTGTTCTTTCCAGATTCTTCCTGTGTGTGGTTTTTCCAATGAGTCAAAGGGCATAATTAAGGGATTCACTGCTTCAGGAGCACCATAAGTGAATTCATGCACTGAGGCATTAGCTTGGGCATTGTTGGTAATTTGTATTTATGTTATCAGAGGCTCCTGTCACCTCATTGGCTACAGGGGAAAAGTGGGTTTTCCAAGCACTTTTGGAAAGGATAAATTTACACAGAGAAAGAAGTCCAGCCCACGGACATAGGTGGTGGGGTGGTAAGTTTGGTGTTTGTCCCCCCAGCCTTGCAGCAGCTGCTGCCTACAGCTGTAGTCCTTCATGCTCCATTTAGATCACATCCATTGTGAAAGGTACCAGTGTCAGTGAGGGAACTCTCTAGGATTAACACTTGCTAATGGCTGTTGTCACACAGACAGCAGAGGGAGCTCACTTATTGCTTGTGTGGGGACTCTGTCAAGAAGGCGACGTTTAGAAATAAATCCATAAAAAATGATCCAATGTCAAGGCCTGAAACTTCTTTGCCAGACTCAAGTAGATTTATGGGGGATCACATTGCAGGAATACATGACCTTGGAGCATGTAGAAAAGGAGAGTGGGAAAAGTGGATTTCAGTATGCAAACATACATAATTTGGCAGGTTTTGTTTAGCTTCCAATGGATTGTTTTTGAAGCTGATAAATTTCACTATGAGTGGAGGCTCTCTGTTGACAAGTCCCAGCATATTCATTCACTTGCCTTCAGCCAGAAATCCTCCAAGCTGCAGCCCAAGTGATGAGAACAGCAGGGATATGAGTCAGCCAGCCTCACTGTTCCAAGCAGGGTTTCCTTGCTGGCTCCAGGGGAGCAGGTCACTTCTCAGCACCAGAACCAGGTGGGACAGGGAGATGCAGCTGGGAAGAATGCCTGGGAAGGGTGGAGGGGAAGGTGAGCCCCTTATTCCTCCACTGGTCAATTTTACGTGTAAGCAGTGAATTTGCTCAGCACTGACCCGATTAAAACAACGTATCTAGGTCAGCTGAGAAAGTGGGATTTCTATGTCAGTGACTTATTACAAACTTTCAGACACTTCTGTTTAGCTTGGCAGGCTCCTCACTTGATGCTTTCCAGGGCTGGCAGATCAGCTGTGCTGTCAGATTCTCCAAGGGAGGTGCACAACAGCACAGCTGAAGGAGCTGTGCTGGGGCCCGTCCCTGTGTCCCTCATGGATGGTTCTCCACATGGGGTCCTGCTTCCTGCAAAGCTCTGGGGTGACCCCAGGGCACACCATAGCCCTACTCACACTTCTCCTCTCCTGTCTGTAAAATGAGGCTAAGGATTTCCCTATCTCACTGAAAGCTGAGTCAAGGATTTATCCATGTTTATATCGTAAAGCGCTTTTCAGCATATTAAATGGCAATTAGCTCCAAAGTGCTTTTAAAACATTTATTTATGGATGATGTGTGTGGGTGTGGAATTCCATGGAATAGGGCTGGATTCTGATGAGAACTGGTGTGCATTTTCAGTTCCTGTTTTGCCTCCAACACTGTTTTATGGGAGAATGTAGGAAATTCTTCAACAACATATGCAACCCCAACAGAGAGTGAAAATCAACAGAGCCCACCTCTCCCTGAGCAGAAGCACTTCTGCAAAGAATTCCAGAGCTCTGTGGTTCTTGTTTTGGGTCAGTGACACAACAGTCCTGTGCCCCATGCAGTCAAGCTGGCATGGAGCTGGCAATGACATGGGCTTTGGGGGAGCCCATTGACATGGGCAAAGTGTTTGGGAAACCCCGGAGGGGCAGGAGGTTAACTTGGGCTTTGTGTTTGCCGCTGTAGATAAACTGGGAAGGAGGAGGAGGGGAGCTGACCTGGGTTAATTTTGGTGGGTCTTCCAGAAACTGATGCTTTGGGCAGTGTTCCAGGTGGTCCCAGGCAGTACTGCAGTATCTCATGAGATACTGTGACACCAGACCCTGAGTGCCCGAGCAAGAGCTACCAGCTTAGGTCTATTATTAGCAAAAATTTAAAAAAGAGTCCTGACTGGATGTGGTGTTGTTTGTGGTCAGAGCATTCCCAGGCCACGAGGACAGAGCTGGAGCCTGGGTGGTTTCCCTTTATGGACTTGTTTGAGAACAGATGGTGAACAATACGTGCAGGGACCAGGCCTGAGGCTGTGCTTCGGAAGACAACTATGTCACTCAGTGCTTGAGTCTCACTTTTCCTCCATCCTTTCCCTGTTTTATTTCTAATGACCCCTGCCAATGCTGGGTGTGATTCCCAAGTGGCAGGGCACAAGGATGGGCAGAGGAGCTGTCTCTCTTGCTCCCCCCAGACAGGAGGAGCCCACCAGGAAGCCAGGATCCTGGTGCTGCACACAGGCTCTGCTGTGGCTGCAAGATGAAAAGACCTGAATAGTAACAGGAGGCTTGCAAGTGCTGGGAGATGACAGTGCACGCCACAAAAAGAATTGCTGCCTCTCTGTTTTACACGGTCCTTGTTGGGACCAGAAGGGAATGATTTCCAAGTGCATTGGTAAGCATCCTGGAGCACCCACAGCTCCCTTTAAGCAGTACCGTACCCAGGTTGTTCCCAATTGTCCAGGTCTCATCATAGTCAAAATGGACATCTCCCTCCCGGTGTGTCTTGGGGAAGAACGCGTGTGCCAGGATCCCTCCGGGCCCGTCAAAAGGCAAGTTGTCTCCATGCCAGTACCTGGAGGGAAGACACATTGCACCTCAGACAAAGGGCCGTGTACCTCCAGCGACCACCACTGTAAGGCCAAAGGTGGGAGCCACTGCAGGAGGACAGTAGCTCTGACTCCTATCCCAAGTTCATCCTGCCAGTCCAGATCAACTGCTCAGAGCCCTTCCAATTGTCACAACCCCAGTTCTGTATCAGGGCACTGAGGAAGCAGACCTTGGCCACACCAAACCCTGGGAACTTTGTATGTTTTCTCAGGGATGTTTCTCCCCTCCCCCTGTTCAGCTTCCAGCCCAAAGCTGACCACAGAGCCTAAAGAATTAAGGAGCTGATTGCTCAAGCCAAGATTAAGTCGGCATTGCTGAGTGGTGGGGGGATGCCGAGGGGCAGCTGGCAGCAAACCCAGCCAGACTCCCAGGTCCTGACTCAAGCCAAGCCGTTGATGACTAACAAAGGAAACCCATGAGAGATGTGGCCACTTGAGAGAGCCGAGGGAGGCACAGGCAAATACACAGCATGCAAATCTCATCACTGCTTGGACAGTCTCCCCTGCCTTCACTTGTTCTGTGCAAACATGCAGCACAGGGAAGTCTTTGCCCCAGTGCGTATTTTGCCAAAAGGGAATTTCAGGCCAGGAGCCAAGATTCACTTAACCAAGAAACTATATTTGTCTTTGGGCAGACAGTTATGTTGTTCAGTCAAGGGACAGGATGGAGGACCTGAAGATGGAAAGTCAAAACAAACACTTAAGAAAACAGCCTGTGGGCAGAGAAATGTAAATGTACCAGGAAAATTAATGATCAGTAACGGTGCTGTGCACAGCCAGTGTGGAGCAGCTGCACTTACACCAAGCAGCCCACAACTGATTAAGAAAGCAAAACAACAAACCCGAAAAGATCCCAGTGTCTGAAAGCAGAAATATGAGCATCTATTTAAGTGCCTGTGTGCTGGCAGCTCTCTGCTCTGCTTAGGGCATTGCTCCTCTGTCTGGGAGGACGGTGCTGCTGCCCACCATCTCACCTTGTGAAATCAATGACGATGTCAGCCCGTCCCTCCTGCACCTCCGTGAAGGTCAGCGGGGTCACATCACTCCAGACTTTCAAAGCTTCCTCAATGGTCCTTCTCACTTTAGCTTTTACAAGCTGCCACGGGAACCTAATAATTCTGGAAAGCAACAGACACTGGATGAGGAGCTGCTGTCCCGTGGACAGTGCTGTCATGAAGACACCAGCTCTAGGACCAACATCACTAGGGCTGCCGCTCCCAGCACCAGAACATCTCCAATCCATACAAGCACTGCTCCAGCACCCTCTACCCAGCAACATGTGAAGCAGACAAATCCCATCAGTGCTGAAACCCTCTGGCTGGTGGGTCAGAGGCGAGTTCCCTGGAGAGCTTTGCAGATCTGTGTTGTTCTGGAGTGAAGTGCTGCAGCATTCCCCAGGTCTGTCCCCCAGGAGGCCACTGCCAGAGATTCCTAGAAGTGGTGTGATCTCCTTAATCTCTGCATTTTTTGCCCCTGGAAACCTGGGCTCACTCAGAGTAGCTGTTGCCTCTTCTGCCCTCCTAAAACATGAGCAGACTGAAAGATCTGACACAGAGGGAGGTTTCTTTCCCTTCCATTAACAGTGTTGCTCTATGTTAGTCTCTGCTGTGTTTCTTTCTTTAACACTGTTGACCAAAAAGAAAAAAAGGAAGAAGTCTTTCTGTTATCTACAGCCTCCTAACATGTGAGGAACTGTCTCCTGCATTGAATTAAACAAAAGATGATTTACGTGCTGTCAAGGTCCATATGAGTGTCCTCACTACTCCACTCATACCCCTGGAGGCAGCTGGGGAGGCAGCACAACCCTCCCACCAGCCTTGTTGAGTAGATTCACAGTTGACAATGTGTGGAGTGATTTGGGCAAAACTTTACACTGAAGACGTGTTTATGGGACCATCAATAACAGCTGAATAAAAAGATCTTTTTAAAATAAACTGTGAGGTAAACCCACCACAGGGTGGCTGTGGGGGCAAAGGCACAATGGAGAGGGCTGGTGGTGGAGGCTCAGCTCGGCACGTGTCAGGGCTTTGATGTAGGGAAGTGAACGTATGTGTTCAGCTGTGTTTGTGGAGCATGTGAAGGGACGTGGAGGTGCTGGGGACAACCCTGCTGGTGGTTCAGCATGTGGCCCCCCGGCCCCTGCCTGCCCTCCAGGTTTTATGGTCACATCACAACGTGTGGCGCTCCAGGGAACATCAGGGGTTTGGGGAGGGAAAAGCAAACCAGCCTGTCTCCCATTCTGGGCCTCTCTTACTTGTAGGTGAGATCGGTCTTGTCCCAGCGTCCGCCGGAGAGAACGAACCGCTTCTGCCGGTTCCGCCCGCTCTGTCCGTCCGTCAGCACCGGGAGGTCCGGCACGCCGCACCGGGGCGGGTTCCAGCGTGCCACCTGCTCCTCTGCACGCACGGGGAAGCCCTTGGCAGGCACACCAGTCCCCACAGCGTTCACCAAGGAAAACAGCCAAGGAGTCTGCTCCTTCCAGGTGTGATGCTTTCGAGACATGTCCTAAAAGGCAAAAGGAAAACCATGACTTCAGTGCCTGGGAAAACACTTCCTGATGCAGCGTGGTGGACATCTGCCCACAGCAGTCCTGCAGTGGTGAGTTCCACCTCTGCCTGGGGCTGTTCACCTGCTGCTAGGGCACAAACTGCCCCCCCCCCC
>JAWWEU010000037.1:1965106-2001201 GCA_035583155.1 Acropternis orthonyx | reverse complement strand
TGAGGCCAGGTCACACCTGGGAGGCACTGTGTCGTGCCATGGCACCCCCTAAGCACTGGGCTATTTTTGGTCCACATTTCCTTGGCAGCTGGCCGGCAGGAAATACTTTGCAAGCTGTGGATGAGAACCAGACCCTTCAAGTATAAAACAAACCACAGGGGAGTAAATTCTCCCCCTTTGCCCCACATCCTTTATTCCCTCCTGGCCCTGAGTGGAGGTGATATTTATGGGAGGATGCTTTTAGTCCCCAGCACACAAGTTGTGCTCCCTGTTGTCACTTCCGTGGTGTCCCCTTGCTGTCCTGGCACTGTGAGCAGGCTCTCAGCATGGCCATGGGACACAGCAAGCTGTAGAGCAAGGCACATGGATCTAGGGGTGAGAGCCCAGCCCATGGGCAGAGAGCAGCAATGACCATCCCTGCAGCCCCTATCACTGCCTGAGGAAGGAACAGGACCATATATCTCCTTGCCTCACTGCACCTGTGACTCTGTCTCTGATAACATCTCCTGGGCTCTCCCACACTTAGTTGGAAAAGCACTTGACAACATTAATTAACACGAATTAGCTGACTTCCACCGCTTTCCCACCTGACAGCAGGACTATGTTGCCCCCATGAAACACAACCCAGGTGGAATCTCCAAGCTGCTGGTGAGGCATGTGGGGTGAGAGGCTTGGTCCCTGGCACTGCATTGCACAGGGCAGGGGGCCAAACACAGATTTTTTTTTTTGCCTGATTTTGTGCAGCCAAATTTAAAGGTGTTTGAGCAGCAGGAGGAGCTGAGATGCAGCAGTGGTGCATCTCTACTGGGACAGGCAGGCTCTGTCCCACAGGGCTCCAGTGGGAGACCTGGGCTTTAGGGGTGCCCTTCCTTCCCCTGCAAAGAGCTGCCCTCTTCCAGGCCAGCTCTCCTGGCTGCCCTGCTGGGGACACAAAGGTCAGGATGGCATGATGCCAGAGCTGCCATGATGCCGTGTAATCCGCGTGCTGCCACCGCTCTGTTCCCTACAATGAGCCCATTCATGCGAGCTGGAATGAAGTGTGAAGACCTTGGCATTAATTCCGCTACCGAGCTCCCAGCTCTGCAGTGGCCCTGTGCCTCTGAGCCACACACAGATGGACAAAGCAGCCAGGGAGGTCACACAAGGTGCAGTTTAGGTGTCCACATGTCAGTTCAGGCTTTTTGTGTGTCTGTCACCACTCTGGCCTGCTGGCCTGTCCTCCCCGGACAGAACAGACACCCTTGGTGGTTTGGCACCTGCCAGCCAGCCTTTGCCTTAAAACCACTGATACAATCCTGGTGACCCAGTGCACTTTCCCACACCACAGGAACTGCACCACCAACCCAGGCAAAGACAGAAAGCAAAGTCCCAGCCATGGCCCTGAGAATCCATCCAGTGTTTAGTGGGAGGAGGGAGTATGGACTGGCCTGTCCCAGGAGAGTCTACACCAGGCTGCTCCTGCTGAACGCTGGAGCCCTGCCAGGTGAGAGGTACCTGTCTCTCTAAGAGGAGCTCTCTAAGAGCTGCCTGGCACCCTGCCTGGGCTGGCAGCTAGTGCCTGCAAAGGACAGCTGGCAGGAGGAGCTGATAATGCTCATGTTCTGGCCAACATCTTGCTCCCAGCCCCGATGACACCGAAGCACATAATGTGTCACCAAAGCCCAGCCTGGAGGGCTGCCACCAGAGGCAGGTCCTGCCACCCGAGGACATGGGGTGATGAATGCATCCGGTTTCCCAGGGCCAGAATGTGCAGGACAGCTGCTCCCAGGCACATGGGGAGAGAGGAGGTGGACCCCAGGGAGAGCCCTCGCTATGGAACTAGGAGCACTGGGAAACCCTCAGGAGTTGCTGAGGTAGGTGAGTGGGATGAGGCTGACCCAGATGGGCTTACTCCTGGTTTTTTGTCTTGATGATGCTAAACACATCCTCCTCTTGGGAAGGCCAGTTGCCTTACAGGCTGGGGGCACTGGCATAAACTGGAGATTATCACTCTGAGCAGGAGCAGAGAGAGGAGAAAGTGCTCGTTTCCTTCTCGCTCCAAGGAATCCCATGTTCAGAGACAGTCCAGAGGTAGTTTTTTTCTCCCCTTTTTGGTTACCTCAAGGCCACTGGCATGAATCTCAGCTTTCCAAACCCCACCTTGCCTTAGCCAGGACCCTCCCTGCTTCTGCCTGTCTGCCTTGTGCAGAGATCCAGCCCTGGGAGGGGTAGTCCTGTCAATGGCTCTGGGTGGAGGCTGAGGGTAAGACCTGCCCTGCTGCCCTGTGCTGTGCCTCTGGACAAACAGTAAGTCACTACTGCACCGACATTAGAACCATGGCAGGAAAGGGCTGGAAAATGCCACTGCAGGCACAGCCAGCAAGGGGAAATGTGACAGGCAGAAACCACTTGCCAAATAATGCTCAGGAGACACTCAGGCTGAAGATCTTGGTCTCCTTGGCTGGACACACCTTGCTGCAGGCACTTTCCAGGGCTTAGATAACGTGTCTGCTCGCTTAAGGTTGTATCCTTCCCAGCCAGCACTTGAGCCCACCCTCTCCCAGGGAGACCTTGCTTTCTTCTCAGAGCTGTGGTACAATGCCCTGGCTGCATCCTTAGGGCTTCACAGGGCTGTGCTGCTGCTGAAACTAGTACAGACCTGTAAGGAGAGAGTGAGGAGGGCACTGGTGGCTGGGTACCTATCAGTGCATCCCCCCCCCACCAGCAGAGGGGAAGGGATTACTGGACACAAAAGTGAAGGAAAACCTCTGCAACCCAGGGCAGGGTTCAGCCCAGCTGAGCGCAAAATACATCTGAGCCTCTGGGCTGAGTGTGTCCAGCCCGTTGCACTGCCCTTCCCAGTACAACCAGTAGCTGGGGTGGCCACTGTGCATGGGAACAGCTGGTTTGTAGTCAAGCAAGTGGCCAGGGCTTTGCAATAGAGACTGAGCAGCAAAATGCCAGCGCATCATCAGCACAGAGGGGCTGCTAGGCCTGAGACCAATGGTGAGGACAACAGAGGAGCAAAGCTATACACAAGAAGGACTGTGCCGCAAGCTGGTCACAGCTCCTCACAAAGAACATGCCTCTTCCTGCAGCCTTGTGACTGAGAGGCTGAGAGGGAACAGGAGGGAATGGACATATCCCATGGGACAGCAGAAACCACAGCGGAGGTACAGGCTGCCCACTCAGTTCCTTACAGCTTTATCAGCCTTCAAATGCTGCAATACAACAGCCATCACTTCTGGGTCTGCTGGGGCCAGATGAACACCATCCAAGCTTCCCAGGAAGTGTCCCAGCCATCCCAGGAGCATCTTTAACCTCATTGTGTTGGGCAGCTCTTGCCCTCCAGAGCCTTCCAGGAGGAGCAGCAGCCGGAACAGCACAGCTACAGTTGAGTATCAGCAACACCACGTTTAAGTAAGCCCAAGAGTGAGGCTGGTGCCTGGTACTGACAAACCCACTGCTCTCCTCTGCCTGGTTCCATCCTCCTCTGCCTGCCCTGAACTTAAACTTGTGCCCTCTGTTGTGTATCTAATTACCTGGGCTCCTGGCTGCTTCTGCAGCATGGACATGAAAGGAGACCCCTTTCCTTGTCAGACAGGAGTGACTCAACAAGTCATAACAAGAATCCCATCAGTCTTGGATATTTCCCCTGTCGTTGGAGTTGTTTCCTCTTCTGTTGGGGAATGAGCTCATGGGCTTTCTTACCACCTCCCTGTCCCTTCTGCTGCTGCTTTTCCATTTCTCCCTGCTTTCTCCTTCTGTTACTCAGTGTATGTCAAGGTCCTGGTGTTTGCTGCCTCTGGCTCATAGCATTATATTCCTTCCACTTACTAGCCTGCACACTGGAGCACTCCTGCCCTTATTTCACTGCATGGTGAAGGACAGCAGAGATGCTTTCTCCTGCAGTTCTCGTGTAAGACCCCATTTCTGTCCACTGTGGGGTGGCTGTGCCCCCACAGGCTCTGCACCACCTTAAGAGCAACATTCCTGCCTGAGATCAGCACCACTGTCCTGATGCATAGGCTGGCTCTTTGTCCAGCCTGCCTCTCAGCCCAGCATGGATTTGCAGGGATTGGATTTGCAAGTGCAGCTACAGCTGATGATTAGTGGTAGTGGAGTCAGGCTGTGACCCAGAAGTAAACTGGACTCAGGTGCTAATGGTGCAGCTGAAATTTCAGGGCAGAAACAGATTATTGTGGTCTGATCCTGAGTTAAGCGTGTTCCTGGTCAAGGCACTGTTAGTAGAGACAGTGCGTAGGCAAAGAGACCAGATTTATTGATCCTACCTCCCTCAGAACGAGGCAGAGTCTCCCAACCCCTCTAACTATGAATTCTTTCCTTACACAAAATACTTCTGCTGCTAGACTGGCTCCTTCATGCTGGGCTGCAGCCAGTCCCACGGCAGACAGAGCCAGGGAGAACACAAAGGCTGAGGCCAAACAGGAGCTGCTGCAGTGCCTGGCCACGCACACACAGTTGGATGTTACTCTGCACTCACTTCCCATACTCCGTGGCACCATCCAGCTCTACCTCCTGGGGCCTGACAGTTTGTTTCCGGATTACTTGGTGGTAGTTGTTGTTGGCAACAAAAAAAGGAAAATGTTTATTTTCCCTAAGCAACGTTGAACATGAAACTTTATGGACTGCAAATGTTTATGCCCACAGACAGAATGAAAAGAACCAGGCCCTGGTGTCACAAGAGAAAGCAAATGAATAAACACTGCGCGACTACTTTTATTATCAGACATTTTAATTATGTGACAGTTTGTGAGTCTATTCCATCAACAACACTACATCCAAACTGCTGCTGTCACCCAAGCAACAGTTTGCCAGAAACAGGAGTACTTACAGAGCAAACAGGCCCCAGGATGCCAGGATAGCAAAAGGTTTCAAGAGCCCTTAATCTGATGACCTAGAAATCCCCTTGAAATGAAGAAACAGCTCCAGGATGCAGCACATTCCCGGCAGGAGAGGAAGGGGGTTGAGATGTTTTGTTCATTGTGTAGTTACATCCAAGCTAAGGTGAGCCATGAGCTTTAAGTGCCCAGTCCAAGATCAACACCCAGGACATCTCACACTTGGTTAGGCCACCCAGCACAGCACAGCCCTTTCCAGAGACATGGGGGAGATGTTCTACCCTCAGGGAGTGTGGGATGCTCAGAAGTACAGTCTGGGATCTCCACACACACAAGATATGCACTTTTCCCCTGCCCAGTCTCCTGGAGATGTCAGGGGTTTTTCCCCCCTCTACTAATTTTCACAGAGTCAGTTTTACGAGATGGTGATGTCTCTCTCCTGCCCAAAGCCTACTAAGAGGATATCTGGTCACCTGTCTGTCCTTGTTGAGACTCATCTACACCAGGATCTCAATGAACCTCTAAAAACATCTGTGACCCTCAGTGAACCCCTGAAGTGTTCTGCTTTTCATTTTGCTGGGCAACTATGTGCAAACTCAGCAGTGCTTCCATTTACAAAACAGTGTAAGAATATCCAGGAACCCTTCATTTACCTGTCTGCATATTTGGGATTAGTAGGAAAGAGCTACTTAGTAGGAAAGAGTAGGACCAGCATCTCTGTAGGCCAGTTTTCCACAGAGGATCCCTTTCAAAGAAGTCCTACATGGTACATCCTTTCTTCTGCAGAGCCCCACAAGTCATGGTGCCAGGGCAGGATAAGTGTGGGGGAAGCAAGTAAAGCGCAACATAAGCTGGAAAGGGGAATCCTCCCCGAAGTACTTCTTTCCTCCCTGCTCTCTTCTCCCTCCCCGATCCTCTTTGCCAGCTGCACCCCCCAAGTCTTACCACACTGCAGGCTGTGCGTGTGTGTTGCATGTAGAAGCGCAAACACAACAAACCCGCTGGAGAATAACTGCTTACATGTGTCTTGAGTCTCTCCCCAGAGCAGAAGATAAACATGCCTAAAATTACCCCAACGCTGACTGTAGCACTTAAAGAGGCAAACCAAAGAGGGCAAATGAAACCCTTCCTGCCGGAGCTGCCTGAGCCGGGAGCAAGGCAGGCAGCCTCCCCGGCTCCTGGTCTGCAGGCAAGGCACCACTGTGCTTCCAGCAGGAAACCTGCTGCGTTCAGGGTGAGAGCTGCAGGACACGGATTGTGCTGGCAGCTGGGAGGGTGCCCACCACTTCTCCACCGAGAGAGATCTTCCCAGCAAATGGACTGACTTTGATTTCCCAAGGGAGCTGAAAGCAATGTAGGAATTCAGTGTCTGCGCGTGCACAGCCCCGAGGACTGCAGATCTTTTGTTCTCAAGTTTTACAGTGGACACCAGACACAGCCTTTATTCTGCTCTCAGTTTTCTCTTTCTTTCTTTAGGCATTAATACAAAAGTGAAGGAGATCTACAGGGCTTGCCTCAAAGAACACAAGTCCTTCTGCAACTTGTCCTATAGCCTGGCTTTAAAAACAATCTTAGCCCTTGACTCCCTCCCCTCTCAGTCACTGCTGTTGTGACTTGTTATTGGGGCACAAATAGCCATGTTGCAGCACACTGCTGTCCTTGCCCACCCCCTCTAAAAGCACAGCTCGAGGAAGTCACCCTTGTCTATCTTGTTGGAGTGTAAATCTCTTTTACCAGCTCAGCCCCTTGGCTCCTTTCTCATTCATCACTCACCAGCAAAAGGTGCCCAGACAGGAAATTAGGTGCTGTCAGACATTAGGGAAACATCCCTTTGTGCAGAGAGACTTGAGGTAGCCAGAGAAGGGAACATGATGGGAGCTCTTTAGTAAGAAGGAAAAAAAAAAGAGGGGGGAAAAAAAAAAAAGAAAAAAAAAAGAAAAGCTGAGGCCAGATGCACATGCACAGGTCCCTGTCAACCCAGCAATCCCACCTCAGCTGTCCTGCACTGACATACATTTCCCAGCCAGAAGAGGAACGGGGTGCACTGCTGTCAACTTACACCATATGTGAGGACAACCCTCAGGTGAAACTGGCTTTACCTCACAGGCAGCAGAATAACCTTCAGAACCCTTGACACCAGATAAGGAACCCAAAAGGGCAGCTATTTGGGATGACAGAACTGCTGTTTGAAAGGGTGGGAAGTCATCTGTCCAATTCCAACCCCAAACCCATGCAGCCATCATCTCTGCAAAGACAGTGAAATACATTGATCCAAAGCCCTGAGCCCTACATGGCTGGTCAAACACACAAGCACAAGGTAATCCTGAACAAAACATACCTGGAGAATCATCACCTCCAGTTACTCCAGCACAGAGGAAACTAACAGCACTCACAATGAAGAGCCTTAGCCTAGGATGAGGAAGAAACTACCTGTGGGCAGCCAAATGACAACTGAGGGGACCTCCTTCTGGAGTGTGGTGGTGGATTAGATGGAGCAGCAGACCTGAGACCCAGAATTAACTCTGTGCTTTTCAGCAATTTGATATATCCCCCACTTCAAGGAGTACTGGCCAAGGCAGAGGAGCCCCAGCAACCTCTGCAGTCAGTCAGCAGCTGCGAGCACTGGTAAAAGGACAGTGACACTGCAGCTGGATCGGGCCCAAGTTCAGCCGGTGTGAAACCCAGGCTGGCTCTCCCTTCCCTGGCGATCCCAGAGGTCCTTTCTGGCAGCAAGACTGGAGGCTGTGTATGTCCCTCCAGCAGCAGCAGCTTCACAGCTTGCACATGTCAGAGCATGAGGCACCTGCCAGCCCAGCCCATGTCCCGCAGGAACCAGGGGTCTCCAGCTTTAATGCAGGTGGAACTCTGCCCTCCCAGCCCACCACTTGCTGCACTCCGGTGGGGCTGAAATCCACAGCGTGGTGTCATTACTGGAGTGCAGAGTGCCACCACAGGGTTCTTGGCCCCACCTTCCTCAGAGGCAGAGCAGAGCCAAGTGCAGTGACATTTCGTTTGAAATAACACAAGCACTTTGGGGGCCAAGGCTGCTCTGTGCCAAGTCCCAGCCCACAGCATACTTAGCAGCCAAGTTAGAAAGTACTCAGATGACAGAGCTGATAATAAAACCATCGACAGAACCTGAACTAATCCCCTTGGGCTGCTACCGGGCATTTGCTCTGTTATTATTTTATGGCACACCAGCGAAGCGCATGTCTATAATAACCCAATTACACACGCACACATTCCCAGCACAAGGAGCTCTCTGTCTTCCGTCCCCAAATCCCTCGCACACCGCTGCTCTTCTCTGGCAGCCGCAGACCCTGCTGCTCGCAGCTCCATCCCAGGTGCTAGGAATCAGGCAGGCATCTGCAGGAAGAAAGAGCCCTGCTGCTCCTCTCCTGCTTGCGCCTTTGATTCATCCATTTAGTCTCCTCTCCCCGTAACACTTTTTAGAACTGCCAGCACAGCGTGCGGGGGGTGCTTGAGCAGCGGCGATCGCTCTGCCGCCCGTAAAGCAGAGGGGTCCCGTGTCCTCTCCTAAACCCTCCTCATCCCGGTCTCTGTTTTTCTCTCGGGATCATGCCTGTGGAAACTTCCCTAGCATGTCAAGAGGAGCCCGCGGAGCGAGGGCACCGCCGGGGCAGGGGCAGCCGTCCCGCGGCCGGTGACTCCTGGCAGCGCTGCCCGTGCCGGCATCCCGAGGGCGGCTCGGGGATGGATGGAGTGGCGGGGGGAAAGACGGCTCATCCCGTTCGGTCAGGGAGATGCTGCCCTCGGAGAGCGGCGGGGGACACGGAGGGAGACACCGGGTGGTCCCGACTCACCGGCTTGTGTCTGCGGGCGGGCGCGGCGGGCGCGCAGTGCAGCAGAGCGGCGGCCAGCAAGGCGGCAGCGGCGGGCAGCGGGGCACGGGCCATGCCGGGCGGCGGAGCGGGCTCGGACATGGGACAGAGGAGGAGGGGAGGGGGGTCCTCGCTGAGCCTTTTATCCCCCCACCGTGGCCGCCTGCCCTCCTCCTCGCGCCTCCTCCCGCTCCTGCCTTTTGTTCTCCCCGAGCCGCGGCTGTTCGGGCCGGGGGGACACGGCCCGGCGGCATCGCGGGAGGGAGGGGGGGTCCTGCCCGTCCCGCCCCGCTCCGCCCCCGGGGGGGCGGCGGGGCGGAGCACACGGGACGGGCGGGACCCCCTCCCACGCCTGCCCGGCACCAGCCCCCTGGCCTCCGTGCAACCGGGTCCTGGCTGGCTTGGGATGACTTTAAACGGCTCCGTCTGAAGGTGTCTTTCACCTCTTCTGCCTAAGGGTACCAGGGACTAAAACCAATCCTCTTTGACCCTCAATGCTCGTCGAGATCACTCTGGTTCCCATGGGGAATAGCTCATTTCTGTGTATGTGTCTGCACCCCTGCTTTGCCTGTGCAGGGCACTATTGAAACCCTTCATTCACCCTTTGCAAGAAGACTTTCCCTGACTGAGATGCTGAGGGAGAGGAAAGAAAGGAGCAGCTCCCCATTTTGGAGATGCCAAAGCCTCCTCCATCTGCTCAGCCACCTGGAGATTGAGGCAGCAGTGCACAGATCTGGTTTCTTGGTTCCTGTTTCTATGGGAGAAGCCCTGGACTGTGTCAGCATCCCCTCAGTAGACTGAGTTTAGCTGCAAATTGTTTCAAGAAATGTATTGCAAATAAGAAAACTTTGATCTCCAGCTGCCTGGGCTGGTGTGCAGGGAGTGGGTAAGGCTTCCTGACATCCCGGACTCTATTACTGCTTTATTTGTCTGTGATCAGTTGCTCATGTTTTGTTTTACGGGAACCATACTGAGGATGTAAATACTGGGTACGGTAAGCAGATGTGAGAAGAAAGAGCCTGGTCTTGGCTGTGTTTGGAAGGTGCTGAAGTGGCTCGTGGGCTGCTAGCAAGATGTCCCTGCACTGGAGAACCATGTTCAATGTATCCCCAAGGCCTTATTTCTAAGATGGGATAGGGAAGGAAGAAAAAACACTGTGGAATCTACCCTTCTGCTGTTATTCTGGCTGTGCCCCAGGAAAGCAGAGCAGACCCTACTTTGTCGCATTGCTCTGAGCCAGACAGCTGGGTCCCAGCAAGAAAAGCTCTCCTGCCTTTGTTTCTCTTTTCTTTAGTGTCTTTTCTTTTAATGCTGGTGTCTCTGGGAGCTCAGTGTTTTCCAGCCTATGTCAGTGGAGCCTGCTGCTGCCCTGGGGAGGTGGGGAGAGGCATGAGAGCAGCCTGTAAGGCAGCGACAGGCAGTTTGGCTCTTCTTAATAAGGGGAGCCTTTTAAAGGGGGTGTTCTGGGAAACTCAGTCCTTGCAGAGATGTGACTCTGTGTGAGAACTGCTGGGTCCTGCCAAGGTACTTAACACAAAAGAAAGTGCATGGTGTGTTTGGGATTGCAAATATTTCCCAGCCAAAAAAGCAGAAAAGCAGCAAAATGGCCCATTGGGTGTTTTGGGAGCTTGTGTGCTCACCTTCTGCAGAGGACCTATGCACGGCCTGCAGAAGTCCTTTTTGCTAGTGCTCTTGCACTGGGAGCTCTTCTCAGTCACTGTGTGTTCTGTCCATGCAGGCCTCATCCCTGCCTCTGTTTGCAGCTTGCTGGATGTCTGGAGCCTGCTGATAGATGAGCACAGGGCTCTCACCCCAGCCCCAGAGCACCGACAGTCTGACATCTCTCAGTACAGGCACTGTCTGCTTGCTTTCCTGCAGCTCCTGCCAGGCTGGAGCCAAATTTGGGCTTCTAGTGATGGCTACAGGAGCTCACTGGAAGCCTTCATGGCTGAGAGGTCCCAAGGGTCGCTGATGTTGCTGAAACAGCATCCCCATGCATAGCTCTTTTTTCTCACCATCTGCTCAGGGCCTTCCAGTCCTAGCAAGTGGCAGAGCTGTCATGGGTTTTCCACAAGCATCCCACTCCCCTAAGGCTTTCCAGCAAAGAGGGCCTTGTGAACACCTGGGAAGGCAAAGTGGCATCATAATGTGAATCCCGACAGGAACCACCAGCTTGGGATAACCTCTCTCAGCAGCCCAGCAGGTGTCAGGTGGAAAGAGACTGTGCAAGAGGAAAAGAACAGCAGGTCCAATTCTGCTCTGTTGTAAGTAGCAAAGAGATGGAATAACTCCTGCAGTCCATGGGCCACTTGGGTGGAAAACTGCTGTAAGGCACTTTGGACTTTGAGGAGGTGGGGGAAGAGGTGTCTGATGAGACTAAAGGGGAAAGGGGAGGGAAGTGAGAGAGAAATTGAATTTAAATGGATTAAGCCTGTCTGTCCAAAGTCCTTTGTTTCCTGCCACCTCCCTGGTGTGACTTTCACAGCTGTATTCTGTGTGGCTGGGGACCTGGGTTTAGGTTCCCTGCAAAGTCAGCATGAAGCTTTACACCTCCTGGGCGTTTCCCTGAGCAGCTGGAAGAGGATCCGGGAGCCAAATCCCCAGGACAGAGAACCCCTTTGATTTCTCTCCTCTAATGTCTTTCCACCTCTCTCTGTAGGAGATGGCCTCCTGAACTGATGTTTCCAGCATCACTGCTCAGCGGGTGACAAATGGGGACGCATCCCCACCGGGCAAGTCTCTGTTCTCACCCTCTTGCTTTTGGGATTCCCCTTTTCTTTGGCCCTGGCATCTTGTTTCTCCCCCTGGGCAGCCAAAGTGGGTGTTTGTACAGGTGGTGGTAGGTGCAAACAAGGCTGGGGGTCATGTGCAGTGAACTGCCTTCATAAACACCACTGATCAGGAGTATTTATTGAATTACCTTCTCTGCTGGCAGCCCAAAGCATGGGTAGGGAGAGTGGGCAAGAAGAGGATGTGGAATGAGAGCAAACTTGGCCTTTGGGCCTGGACTCACAAGTGGAAAGGTGAAGTAATATGTAAAAGTGTCTGCTGGTCAGCCAAATGCTTTCCTTCAAAGCCCTTTAGCTTTTTCTAAGCTTTTTCTAAGTTTTTTAAATGAAAATGCTGGACTTGTGTATGCTGTTCTGGATCCAAACAGTGCACCTTGAGAACACCAGAGTTTTCCAGACCTCAGCATAACTAGGCCAGTACAACAGTCCCACTATGCACTTCTAGAAGGTTTTGCTTGATCTGCTGCTACTTATTGTACATTTATTTTCTTTTGGCTTTAAACCTCCCCTTCCTTGACCTTAATTCTGGGTTGAACACAGCAGTGCAGAGTCTGACAAGTTTGAGATCTGTCTGATGTACTGCCCCTATGAAACCAAGGGGCACGTGTGGGGAAAACCCCCCGGCCGGGACACAACTCCCTGCAGGGCTGCTGGGCAGGCACTGCTGCCTCTTCCAAACTAGGAACAAACTAGGATGGTGGCTGGGCTGTCCTGCCCCTCACCTTGCAGAGGTGCACGGCAGCTCCACAGGTGTCCAGTCCAGGAGGGGGTCCCTGGGGAGCACTAAGGCAGCCTCAGCTCACAATGCGGCTCACACGGTGCCCGAGCAGCTGTGGGGTCCTGCGGCTCCTTTTCCCCTCTCTCCTGCTGCAGCCCCAGTGCAGCTGCAGCCAGCCCTGGGAATTCAGCCCTGGGATTTGGCCCCTGAGAAGCAGCTCCCTGCTGGGCCGCGGTCTCGGCAGGGCAGGGGCAGGCTGCAGCTCGGGAGAGCTACGCCACAGTATTTGTTGTCTAATCATCTCCTGCCCCCGTGCCAGGAGCCGAGCACACACAAACAGTGCCGGGCTCCGGTGAGAAGCGCTGCCTGCGAGATAAGCCAGGCAAGGAAAACACATCCATCTTCGTGTCTCTTGGCCTGAGATGCAGTTTCATCTGCTGGCATTTTCCTGGCGTAGGCTCAGGGCACACCACAATTCACCTGGGGAGCCAGACGCCGGGGAGCCAGCTCCCATTCCTGGCGAGAGGTGTCAGCCCCGACTGGTGTAGGGCGCGACGGCTGCGAGGAGCTGCCGGCTGCGGGCCTGTTGGTGCTCGGGGAAGGGATCTGACCCCAGGCTGAGCCCCTCTGCCAGCCTGGACCCCGCTGCATTTCACCAACAGTTTGCTCACCCGAGCAAGAGGACCAAACTCCTTGCCCAGACTCTCTGTGCCCCGCCGTGCACCCAGCACTCGGTAGAGCCCAGGCGAAGAGCTTCCAGCCAGTAGCCTGGACAAAGCAGAAATGGCTGGGACATCCAGTGCCGAGCAGAGACTCGACTCCAGCCTGCGGCTGCTCAGTGTCTGATAAGGAGGTTGCTAGTGCCGTCTTGCAGCGCTCCCAACCTGCCAGCTCTCCGCAAATGAGACGTCCTGGTGAAACGCCCCCCACCCTTGGCTCCCTCTGATCCCCTCTGAAGCCGATCTGAGACTGGAATGTCTCCTGGGATGTGATTCCCTCTAGCCTGAGGGGAACTGCGTTAATAAAACCCGGTGTGAGCGGTGGAGGCGATGGGGGAGGAGGCAGGCAGGGCTGGTGAGATGAGGCTTTCATGAACAAGTCGCAGGTCTGCTGGAAATGTCCCATCCTGTCCTCCCTCCTCCCTCCCCCTGTCCCTGAAGTCGAGCTGTGGAATTCAGGGTGTGGGTCGAGGCTTTTCTTCACGCACGTTTCGACTCAGAGCAGCCAAGCCCCTCACCTCCCTTCCTCTCTCCCCCCTCTTCAGCAAACGCTGCTGAAGTCACCTCCTGGGAACAGGTTCCGCCCTCCAGCCCCTCTCGGCACAGCCTCCCTGCTGCTGGGACCGTCCTGCCTCTCCACATTGCTCAGGCATCATCCCGCAGTGTGCATTTGCCTGTGACCAGTGGAAGGTGTCTGTCCCCAGGATGTGCAGGGCAGCTTGGCAAGCCAGGGCCAGCAGCAGGAAGGAGAGAGTGCTCCCCACATCTCAGTAGGACGGATTGGCTCCACTCACGGCAGGGAGGCAGCTGGGCTGGTTGGTGCCAGGTGAGCAGAACCAGACAGGCTCTGACTGAATGAAGCCACGTGAAGGAAGTAAGGATGGGAGCCAGGAAGGAAAGAAGACAGGAGAGCAAGCAAACTCAGTTCAGAGGAGAGACCATGGAAATGTGGGGTTTATTGGTGTGATCACTCTCTTGGTTCCCATTTGGATGCAAAGTGCCTCTCACAGTGGTTACTTTGGGCAGCAGTGATTTTGTGCAGCTCTTGTTACTTTGTGCAGCTCCCTGCCATTCAGAGCTTGTGCTACCCTAGGATGCTGTGGGGAAGGATGTGTCTGTGTCCCACACTGCAGTGCCACTAATAAATGTCACTGGAATAAACTGGCTTCTGGACAGTCACAGAGCTCAGTTCCCAAAGTGTTTTGTCACCTTCTCTTGGGCAGCAATTGCTGAACTCTGAGACTGCATTATAGCAAACTCACTGTGGAAGCTTTGGATCCAGGGAAGCACCCAGAGACCATATCGAAGACTCTGAAGAACAGTCTAAAAGGAGCACCACGAGACCTTCCACAAGGCTGGGAATGAATCCAGCACAGCACACAGTGTCCAGCCTTTCCAGAAAGCTGAGGGGCTTGTTCAGACCACTGACTTTGCAAAGGCCAGGCTCTTCCTATAAAGGAGGATGTTTGCTGTGTTCTTATGGAAGAGACCATGGATGGACTCTGCATTGAGCTCAGCATTTTATGGTGGAGATGGCAGCTGAAAGAAGACCATTTCAGCAGAAATCATGACAAACCAGAGTGTACAACCAGGCCGCCCTGTGCATTTGCAGTGGTTATTGACCCTTCATGTGAAAAGGAGACACCACTGCCTTTCTACAGAGGAAGGAAAAGATGGGCTCTGGTATTTAATTTCTATCTGAGCAAAGGTGTTGGAAGCTCATGGCTGGACAGTCTCAGCAGGGCAGGGAGAGCAATATGATTAAAACTTATGAGACATTTTTGAGAGCTGAGACAGAGGAACTCAAATCACAGATGTCTGTGAACTGTTCTGTAGAGGCTGCACCATCACACAAGATCTCTTGGGCTGCTGTATGGGCTATGTCTTTGCCCGGGAAGGGGAGATAGGGGGAGTCACTGTAATATTCTAGTTCAAAGCAGTAGCTGTTCGTGGGTTAGTGCTAACAGCCTCCTAAAGGTCACGGGTGCCTCTGCCTTACACACAGACCCCATCCTCACTTCCGTAGTCGGTCTCCTGTTGGTTTAGTATGGACGCCTGGGAGCTGTGCCCCCCGGAGCTGTGCGTGGGGAGCACCGAGGCAGCTCTCCAGAGATGTTTGCTGTCTGTCTGCAGCAGAGAGGGGAGAACCAGACCAGCCAGGGAGCAGCTGTGCAAGAGTGGAAGGGAATGGCCTCTGGGCAGATGTTTGGGTGAAGAGGAAATGCTAAGCCCCAAGCCCATCGACCCGGATACTGCAGGTAAAGCATCAACAGGGAAAGTAGGGAGCCTGTAAAAGTGTGAGATCCCTTGAGGGCCTGCTCAGCACTGTTATCTCATTTCTTTGGACTCCCTGAAACCACTTGGCAGATCCCAGCCAGAGGAGAGGCAGCCAAGGGCAGGGGCTCATTGCTCAGATCCCCTAGACACACACCAAACAAACCTGCACTGGCTTTTTAGCTGTGCTGCTTATGGGGTGCTCTGCAGCTGTTAAGAAAGCAAAACAAAATCCCAAACAAATCTCTGGGCTCAGGCTTGCTGTCTTGTCCTGTGTTCAGCAGGTGAATTCACAGTAATTGTCCTCACGATACGGGGATAAACTAAAGGTGTTTTAGAAGAGGTAATTTCTTGACTAGGTCTAACCAAAGAATTTGGGGACACAAAAGCCCATCTTTCAGTTATAACTGATGGCATCAGCTGTGATCAGAACATGCCTCCAAGTGCACAAGTCCCTGCTTTTGGATGTGTGAATACAGAGGGAATGGAACTTCTGAGTTGCATCTTCCAGGAGGAGGTTTGCAAAAGTCCTTTTTCTACTGCCTCTCCTTTCCCCACCAGGAGGTGAGGGCATCCACATTCCACAACTGGTACCTTCCTCCACCCATGGGCGGCCAGGGTGGGTTCAAGTGGCACAGGTAAATGCAGGGATGTACCTGCACCTCCCAGGATCCATGGGCATGGTCAAGAGAAGCCTCTTGTGATGGGGAAGAGCTTTCCAGAAACCTGGAGCACAGCAGTGTAGCTCAGGTGTGTTGCAGCATTCAGGCCCTGGGGTTCAAACAGGAAACACTCATGACGTGAACATATTCAGGTCCGGAAGAGCCGTCAGACCAAAAATGGGCTAGCATGAACGAGTTAAAAGCCTTTCCTTGGTGAAATTTATTGAAAACTACATTGTTCATCTGTTGAAACTTCACAGCTGTTGAGATTGCCCTGGGGGCAAACCACATCCAAGAAATGGCATGTGGATCCTGGGAGCACAGGACTTGAAAGCTGAAACGGCACTCTGAGCGCTGCCTCCCCTCCCCTGCAGTCACGTCTGGCCATCTGCAGCTCCTCCAGTGAGACGCCGTGGTTTTCCCTTCCTCCCATCTCTCATCTTGCAGTACAATCACTTTGTTTCAGGCACTGTATTCTGGATAAAAGGAGACTGAAAAGGACGCAGACAGCAAGAATCTGTGTGGGGAGTGTGCTCAAGGCCCGTGCCACGCTGGAGTGGTGATGCCACTGAATATCACCACCTGTGGCACTGCTGCTGTAGAATCCCTTGGGGAATGGTGGTGAGGCAGGACTGTGGGAAGTGTGCCATTTGTGCATGAAAAATCTGTGAAATCCATTTTGTGGTAGCAACTTGCCTGATTTTTAAAAATTATTATTTCTCAGTTGCAACTCTGCTTGCAAAAAAACTTCATAGGATAAAAAAAGTAGTCCTTGCATATTTCCATCTGACCTGAGAGCTCCGTGTGAACCTGGAGACTAAAATCAGCCACTTGGCACAAGCAAAATTAGGACTAGCCAGAGCTCAAAGATGAAAATAAAAGGAGGACATGAGAAACCCACTCACTGCATACATTCAGTGCTAAATGATTCACGGAGCAATTTCAAGTAGCAAACACATTGGTAAGAACTGAAGGTTTGGTTTCTTTCTTTTTGGGGGATTGTCCAAAAACAAAAATATTGGCTAATTCATCAGACACTTTCTTCTGCTTTGAATAGTTTGCCCAGATTCCCTGAGCAATCATCCCGTGCAATTTGCTGTTAACCTAAATAACTTAAATTCAGGTACACCCAGAGCACTGCCCAGATCTGCCCCTGCATGCACTAATTAGGGTTCTCCAAGCACAAACCTGCAGCTCGGGAGGCAGGAGGCTCCAGCAGCATCCCCAGAGGGATACCTGCTGGTGGTGTCCCTTGGCAGGGACTGGGCAGGGATGATCCACAGCACTGCATGGCTGTGTGGAGAGGGCTTTCTGCAGTAACGTGACACCTGTGGGTGTCACCATCCCCTGAACAAACACCCCGTGAAACCACAGCCTGGTAAAGACAGACCCGTGCTGTCGCCCCATGGAGGGGCACAGACAGGTAGGAGACGCAGGGAGGCCAGTATTGCATTCCTTACCTGTGAAACAACCCCTTGAGATCCAAACACTTGGGGAATTCCTAGATCTCTGTAGCCGCATTTCAGCGGTGACAGAGTGAGGATTTAAGTGAGGCAAACTCTGAAGGGTGAGGTTATGATCTGCTTTTAGAGCAATGGGGAGTAAGGAGTTAGAAAAAAACAGACCTGTTTTTTACAAACCTTGTCCCACCTGCTCCTACTGCTAACAGGAGGGGATGTACAGGCCAGCCAGTGCACCAAGTTATTCAGAAATTACTGATTTTGAGTCAATTTTTCCAGAAGTATTCAGGCATTAGTTACTATCTGTCAGATTTATATGTCCCTAAATCCAGAGTCAACCTTCAAGTGCAGGCAAGCCCTACCACTTGAACTATGTAAGGAGGTATCTTCTGGAGCAGAGATAGGCAGAAATGAAGCTACTTGAGTGAATCAAAGATCATATTTAGGCTGAAAAATAGAGGAATTAGGAAGTTTGGGCAAGGAAGCAGTGAAACCTGTTGCAGGGATATTTAGATGCAAACAGGGTCCTTCTGCACAAGTCCCCCAGTGGAAGGATGGCTCCTTGGCAGGGCTCTCACAGGGAGACCTGACACAGTACTTCCACCTCCGGTGCTGAGGACTCTCCAGCTGGGAGCAGAGGGCTTGGAGTGGGTGGTGTGTGTGCGGGTGGAGTTGTGTACACTCAGCCTCTCAGACAGCCACAATAAATTATCTCATTAGTAAGCCCAGGGTAGCTGTGCTCCTCAGCACATACCCGGCCTCCCACTGCACAGAAAAACTTTGCGTCTAATTAACCAAATCAAAGGGTCCCCCAGACGCAGCTTAGAGGGACGCGCTCAGCTTGATACCCAGCCTCCTTCAGCAAGTTATTCTGCACGTGGTGGAACTAATGAATCTTGATTTCTTATGGCTGGAGCTCTGGCATTCCCTGCACCCCCTACAAGTCTGTCCTCTCCTCCCCCTGGCACATGCCAAGCTTCTTCCTATAGCCAGGGACAACCAAGAAGGGAAAGGAGCCCATGGTGTGGTAGCCCTAGCCCCACACCCTGGTGGCTGGGCCATGCTCACATGCAGATGGTAGAGAGCTGAGCTCTCTCCCTGGGGTTTCCTGCAGCGAGAGGCTCCCTGAGGTCACCCTTGTCTTCCCTCCTGCCTTTTCTCTCTCCTGTCTTTAAGACCTGTTTGCCCACAAGTGCTTGTGGCTTGTCGGGACGGGGCTGCACAAGGAAGGGAACTCTGTTCCTCCAGGATGCATGGCTGAGAAAAGGAAAAAGCACAGGTGCTGCTGAGGCAGGGGCTTTCCAGTCACATTCCTCTGGTTTTACAGTTGCTTGGCCCCCTCTCTGTCAGTGGGAAAAGACAGGCAAATGCCAGATGGAAACGCTGCTGCTCCAGCTGAAAGCAGAAATGCACAGCTCCTGGGGCAGGCGCTGCGGGATGAAGGATTTGGGCGTTACCCCTCAGAAGAGGAGACCAAAGTGGTATTTGAGGCACAATCCCTTTCTTTCCTCAGGAGCTGCAGCTCCCCCCGCCCGCCCAGCTCCTGCACAGAGGGGGTGGCTTGCTTCACAAATGCTTTTCTCTTCCCCTCGTGCTGGAAATTTGACTCTACAAAAACACTTACACAGCAGCTAATTGCCAGCCTGCAGTGACTTAGCTCTCTAATTCCTGCCAGTCAATGAACCAGCCCAAAGAGCTGGTTTTCATAACGTGCTGAATATACGAACACAGCCCTGGAGACATAACATAGCTGGGATTTCTTTTTTCCTGGACAACTTCTGGATCCCTCTCAATTTTGGAAATTCCTTTCACCCCGCAGGGCATAAGGAATATCCAAAGATGGAACTGGCCCGTTCCAGGGAGACGTTGAGCAGACATGGACCAACAGAGGCCCCGGAGACCAGCGGGGCTGCCAGAGAAGAGATGATTGTCAGGAAATTGGTTCGAAGGTAAAACTGGCGTCGTCCAGCCTGTCTGCTCGTGATTTGAGGGCTCATCATCACCTTTTCGAGGATTCCTACTGCCCAACAATGTCCACGCCTTGCAAAGTGTTCCTTGATCTCCTGGTTTGTATCCAGAGGGCTGCTGAAAAATTGTTGTGCTGGCCAATGGCTTAGACCACATCATTCCTCCCTGTGCTCCTCCCTGGCACTCTCTTTTCTCTGCCCCAGTTTTGGAGCACTCATCTTTGCTCTCCCAGCCCGTCATTATCTGCCTCTCCACCCGTTGTCTCCCATGCAACAGAGACCATCTCCATGCCCATTCCCAACAAGCCCCTTCATGCTCTTTCCTGCTCTGCTCCACACCTGGGAGAAGCACCCTCTGAGCATTTGCAAAGCCACGCCATTGCCCTCCTTGCAGCTCTCCTTTGTCACAACATCGCATTAACCATCACAGGGGAGCTGCTCCGCGCAGCTCATCGCCTCCCTGCTCATGTCCCTGCCCTGCCTGGGGGTGCACAGAGCTCTGTCCCTCGGCACAGCCTCTCACGGCCCTCACCCAGTGGTGGCAGCCCCAAAACGAGCTAAACCCACCTTAGGGCCAGTGCCTCTAGAGATGGTGGGTTGCTTCACCCGCAGCGCTGAGCTTGGGCACAGTGAGGTACCAGTTCGCATGTTTGTCGTCCCATTTGGACTAGGGCAGCGTAGTGGGACAGACTGAAATGCAAAGTCAGCCCCCGTCTGGGAGTGGGTAGAACCGTGGTCAGTGTCTGCTATGAGGGCAGAAGCCATGGTACGAGTATAAACCATTCCTGCTCTTACAGCTCCCTGAACGGAGGGTGGAGCCACCTGGAGGCAGCCTCTTCTCCCAGGGAACAAGCAACAGGACAAGCGTAGTGGGCCTCAAGTTGTGCCGGGGGAGGTTACAGTGGGATATTAGGAACGCGACCCTCACGGACAGGGGCTGTCCGGGCCTGGCACGGGCTGCCCAGAGCAGGGGTGGACTCACCGTCCCTGAGGGTGCTCAGAAACCGCGCGGGAACGGGCTGGGCGGACGCTGGGGCTCGATGGTCTCAAAGGCCGTTTAACGACGCGGTGACTGAAGGATTGGAGGATGTGCAGGGATTGGAGGATCCAGGGATTCGATCCCAAGTGCCCCCGCCCCGGCTCCCTGAGGGCCGCACGGGCCTCGCGCGCCCCCTGGCGGTGCGGGCGGTGCCCGGGCTCCGCCTCCCCTTCTGCGCATGCGCCCGCCGGGACACACACACCCCCCCCCCTCCCGCCTTCCCTCAGCGGGGCGGGGCCGCGGCTTCGCCCGCCTGACCGAGCATGCGCAAGGCTGCGTCATGTGGGTGCTGCGGCGCCTCTTAAGGCGTTGCGGGGAGGGCGGGGGCGGTCAGAGCGAAGCGGAGCGGGGATGGCGCGGGGCGGGCGGAGCGTCTCCCGGCCCGCGGCGGCACCGCCGGCGCCCGCCAGGTACCGGCATGGCATGGCATGGCATGGCATAGTGTGGGACGGGACACCGGGGCACCCCCACCACCCCGAGCCGCCCGCCCTGACTCCCCTCTCTCCGCAGCCCGGCCCCGGTGGCGGCGCAGCCGGCGCAGCCCGGGCTGATGGCGCAGATGGCGAGCACGGCGGCCGGCGTGGCGGTGGGCTCCGCCGTGGGACACGTCGTGGGCAGCGCCATCACCGGTGCCTTCAGCGGGGGCTCCTCCCCGGAGCCGGCCAAGGCGGCGGCGGCGGCCCCGGTAGGTGCGGAGCTGTGCCCTTGGGCTGTGGCCGGGGCGGGCCGGGGGGAAGGGGCCGGGGGGAGGCGGCGGCGGCGGCGCTGCCGGAGCCCCCGGGCCGCCCCTCAGCCGGCCCCTGCCCGCAGCAGCCCCCGAGCCAGCAGTCGCCCTTCGGCCCCTGCCACTATGAGATAAAGCAGTTCCTGGAGTGTGCTGCCAACCAGCGGGACCTGACCTTGTGCGAGGGCTTCAACGAGGCGCTGAAGCAGTGCAAGCACAACAGCGGTGAGTTTGCCCTGTCCCTGCAGGGGGAACCTGCTGCCAGGAGAGCACCTGAGAGCGTTTGAGGGTTGCAGAAGTGAACTTCAGAATTTCGGAGGCTGTAGTCGTCTTCAGGGCTTTAAGCAGGAAGCAGTTCTGCCTCCTCTGTATCCCTGCAGGGTGGGAGGGATGATCTTAACTATATTTCTGAAGATGGGGCGGCTGTAGGTACCCTCTTAGCAGGTTCTTTCTTGCTGCTGTGGGAAGCCTGCTGGTTTTCCTTAGCTGATTCCCTAATTCTTGCTGCATTTATTATAAGGTGTTGTCAGAAGTCAGGTCTTGATCTGGTCACCTTAGCTAAGAGCTTTTAATTCCGGCTGCTGGAACATGTACCTAATGCTGAACTTATGCTTTTTCCCTGTAGGTGTTTCTTCTCTCCTGTGAAGAATCTGCCCCCGTGTAGGGAAGAGGATCGTGATGTAGAGCCCTGCTATCTGCAGGGAGCAGAAGGATGGACAGGGAATGAGCTGCAGGGAGCAGACTGACCAGACAGGAGTATTCTAGTGGTAATTCACTTCTGAACTCGTAGGGAAGGAAAGGAATGGTTGGACCTAAGGGTCATCAGAATTCAGATAGTGCTATATTTATATAGAGAAATAAAGGAATTTATTTGGACCTATGACTTGTGCATGTTCTTTATTTAATTCTCAAGCTAAAATTAAGCTACCAAAATGTTAACTGTATCAGCCACTGAAAAGGACAAGGCACAACTGTGTGTTCCCTGCTGCCTAGCAAGGACAGTGCCCACATGACTTGGCAGAAAGAGGTCCAGAGCTCAGCTGAGGCTGCACTGGCTGCCCTCCAGGCAGAGGAAGGGCTGGAGAAAAGTAATCCAAGATTTGTCTATAGTATTTTCAGTACCAAATTATTTTTCTGTAAATATCCTCTTCCTGGAGATCTGTTCTGACCTGAGAGCTAAGAAAGTGTGAGCTCTCTGGCTGTGGGACTTGGAGACGGTTGGCTGATCTTACTTAATAGCTTTAGCAGGTTATGCAATGTCCTCAAGGTCACTGGCACCACGTGAAGGAGCTGCTTTCCTGTTACAGTCACCTTGGCAGAGCAATCTCATGATGGCTTGCCTCTAGCAGGGCACCCTGTTCTTCACATGGGTGAAAAAGAGAATTTTGAGGCTTCAGTTGGAGTTTTAGTGGCCTGGCAGGGAAACTCTGACACTTTTGGATGCTTAACTGATGCATTTTCATGGCAGAATGAGCCTATTAACCTTATAACATCTGACTGTTAAATATTGGACAAGTTCTCAGGGGGGATCTATGAGGAAATCCAAGTCTAGATGGTAAACAGTGGCAGCAGATACTGGAGGCTGGTGTTGAAAGTCCTACCCCTTCTAAATGTCACAATATAAATTCTTGGTAGATAATGTCCTGAGTTTTGCCTGGCCTTACCAGGGGTGCTTTGTGCTTTCCTGAGGGATAACCAAGGGGAAAAGTAGATGACAGAGAGTCAAAGCCAAAGTGCTCCATGTTCTGAACTGTCCCAGTGTGAGCAGGGGGGAACCACTCTGAAATCATTTATCGTCCTTTAAGAAATACTGGATATTGGTGTGTGCTGGTCTGGGTGGAGAAGCTGTTAGAACCATCAGGAGCCCCTGCAGCAGGTGTGTTCTGTGTTTGAGCCATCTTGGCACAGTGCTGCAGTTGAGATTGGCTGTCTCTGGAACAGGTTTTCCTGGTGACTGCAGTGGACAGTCTAGAAGGCCACTGCCAGTGTGGTGATGGCATGGAAAACAGGTCTATCCACTGATGTGGGTGTGTGTTCCTCTGGCTGTGGGTGCAGGGAGGTTGAAAGGAGGTGCAGGTTCTTACGGGGGACTGCAGGCCTTGGTGTTGGAACAGGAGTGACCCCCTTGTGGCACTGTGTTTGTCTGGTTTGCCAGGATGCAGCTGTGGATGTGGTAGTGTGACCCTCAGAGGAGCAGGAGAGCCCAGGAGGGGGATCTCACTAGCAGGGGACTCTTGCTGAACTGGGAATAAGCAGCTGGGCAGGTGGATGAATCCTGGTGGTGGCTGAGGTGTATGTGACCAGTAATGGGTCTGTTCCTCCTTTAGGGGTGTTCTTGAACTCTGAGCTGCTCTTGCCCTTTGAGGTGGTTCTGTTCCTTAGCTGGGTGCTGGTGTGGGGTGGAGCTCTCCTCTGCAAGGATCCCTTCCTGCACTGGTCTCTCCTCTGAGTCTTTGCTGAGAGCTGCTGCAGCCGATCTGTGGAGTGACCCACCCCCACCAGAGTCATGTGTTCTGCTCTGTTATCAGTTGCCCCTTGGATGTTGAGCAAGGCACTGCCAACCTGTGAGACTACAGCCTGGGAGAGACACTTCTGGGTTTACCAATTTCTCCTTCCCTCCCTATTTCTTCCAAGGAAATACCCCCTCTTCACCAAGGGGGCAAGCTGGGCAGGCTTCTGCCTGCTGTGGGGTGGAAGGGCAGCAGGTCCCTGCTGTCACACTAACTAGGAAGGGTTCTGCAAACCAGCTCTAGTTTCTGCTTGTCCCTTCCTTTGCTGTCTGAATGCACTTGCTGCTCACAGCCATAACCAGCCCTGAAGTGGGACCAGAGGACAATCCCCTGGGTGCTGTAAAAGGGTTGAGATGGGGAGAGGAGCCATGCCTGCACCCCTGGCTCATCTCTGGGTGTCTGGCTCTTACCTTTTAGGTCAGGGTAGTGTTTCTCCAGGTCCTCTAGCAAGGATTCATAAAAAGTGGCTTCAGAGTTTTCTTCTCCTGACAACAGAATGGGAGAAATGGCTTAGTCTCCTAGCTGCAAACTGAAGGCTTGTAACTGGAATAGGTGATTCTGCCCAGGAAAGGTTCCTTGTCCCCCAGAGCAGCCACCTCAAACAAACAAAGGTTCAGCTCTAGGTCTTCATCTGAGCTGGCTTCTGCCTCCTCAATGCTCCTGTGCTGTGTCCAAGTGACTGCTGAATAGATCCCCTCTCTCCCCCCCACCCAGAGCAGACCCTTTTTGGCACAGAGGCTGAGCTGTGCTGTCCCAACAAGGAACCTACAGATGACTCTGATGAGGATGTAGTGCTCCTTTTCCCGTAGGTATTTACTGGTGAATTCGGACGTAGGATTTTCTACTTTGCTCAGGTTCATCAGGGTGCCCATTTCATGCAGAAGATCAATGCAGTCTGGAGGGAGAGACAGGGGTGAAGGAAGCCCAGTGTGCCCCTCTGCCACCAGCATGAGCCTGTGGGCTTTAGAGGTATTTTCCTTAGCAATTTGTGCATGAAGGAAGATATGGAGTGGGGGAGGTTTCCTGCCCCTTTCCTGGTGTTTTGGGATGTTGCATGACTCCCATGTGACCTGTTTGTTACCCTCTGCTCTCTCTGGGTCAGTGCTGGTCCCTCGGTGCCCCCTGCCTGGGAGAACTCATACCTTCAGGCCTGCACTGACACTTCCTCTTCAGGTGAGTTGTGAGGGTCAGGATGCAGCACTGCAGGTTCACCATCACTTGGCAGTTGGCTGCAGACAGAGAATGAGACCTGAGATATGAGTGTGGTCACCCCCAATTCCAGGGGCTGCATGGACATGGCAGGAGGCACAGCAGACAGCTCAGAAGATTGTGTGGTCAGCAAAGACAGGATCCCCATGTGGCATCACCAGGGCTTTGAGCTGCTGCTTTACAGCCATGGTTGCCAGTGGTTGGTGCTGGGATAAACATTGTAATTTGGGGAAAGTAGTTCTAATTGAAGTATGTCTGTCCTTCAGCATAGTTTCATTGAGCGTGAGTAGGGAAAGGCAGTGAGCTCTGGTCCTTGCTGGTCCCAGTCACAAGGGGAAAGAGCTGGAGATTGTGGCTGAGTCATCACAGGATATTTTGGCAATGAACTCCCACCAAGTTTGTCACAACTGAGAAATCCCCAGGGCTGACACACCTCAGTAGACAGAGCTGGGGATCCAATTCAAATAGCAGAGGGAGCAAAGGCTTAGGACTGTGTGTGTCTGACGCCTTCAGGCCACGAGTGTCTGGGGTCAGGCAAAGGCTCTTGGCCAACTGGGTGAGGTCAGGAGAGGGGGCTGCTCATTCTCTCCTACCAGCCACAGATACCTGCTCTCTGAAGCTGAGGGTCAGGATTTGAGCCAGAGAACCCTTCCCACACAGCCAGGAGCAGAGGAGTTCTGCTGGCAGCTGGCCCTTCTGCCACAGGGCTTTTCCGGTTGTGTCTAGGTAAGCAGGACAACCGCCCCTCCAGTGATTCCCCAGAGCTGCCAGGCTGGGAACTCATCCTTGCCTCCCTGTGATTAACTCAGCCCTGCTGGGGTGGTTTTCCTCCATGATTCAGTGTCTAGGGTTTATAGATCTCCCTTCCTTCAAACAGGTGAGGTGTGGGATGCTGGTGTGCCCTGGCAGAGTTCTGCCTGTTCCCAAACCACTGGGCGTTGCTGTGCATCACGATGCTGTGTCCCTGCCCCTCGTGGGGATGGTGAAGGTGGTCCAGGTGACTGTTTGGTCCCAGAGCTGAGGCAAGGCCTGAGCTTTCCCCACATACCTCCGTATCTCACCGTGACAAACATGGTGCTTGGCGTTCCTCTCCCAGAGCTGCTCCCCTGTGCTGGGGGGCTGCTCATGCCGGCTGCCTTCCTGCAGGGAGTGGTGGGAGCTGCTGGAGAGCCCAGGGAACAGGCTGCGTTTCCCACTGATGCTGTTGTGGTTTCAGTAGCCAGATTTCCCAGCAACGGGGAATGGCCCCTGCAGATTCCCAAGTCTCCTGTAGCTGTGGGGTGGGAAGGGGGGTGTAGAGCAGGGGCTGAACTAAACAATAGCCTGTTGGGAAGGCTGCCTGCTTGCTCCATGTGGTCCCAGCTGGTCTGAATTGCCGACTTTTTGCGGTTTTGTGGTGTTTTCCTGCTCCTGTTTGTCCTGCAGCTCATCTGGGCTATGGTGGTGCCACATCTGCCCACCCTGCTCCTAGCTGAGCCCAGCACTGCTGCAAAAGCAGCATGGCATCCTCTGCAAGATGACTGGATGCCACTGGAAAAATCTTCCCTTCCAGGATCCTGCCTGCACAGGTCCTACTCTGGAGCTCAAGCCAGTGTGATATTGTCGTCTGGGAGGAGCTGTGGGCAGTTGAGATTAAACTTCCTTTGCATATATGAGTTCCTTCTGCTCTCTGAGTATCTCTCATTTCTCATGCAGGAGGGAATAAAGCTGGCAGAACAGGCTGAGCGTGGGGCTGGGCTCATAGTTGCTCTTGCACTGTGCAGAGCCAGTACCTTCCTGCCCCTATGGGCTGTCAGAGTGATGGCTCATGTGCCAGCTGCATCTTCCATTTGGTGCCCAAATGTTGCTATGCAATGTTCCTGCAGCAGTGCTTTGGGGGCCCTGTAGCATCATCCCCTCTTCCTGTGGAAAACAGAGGGATGAAATCATGTCCCTGGTCTGGTCAGCAGATGGTGAGGACCTGAATGGTGGGAACTAGTAACAACACTGATCCATATCCAGTGCTCACTCTTCTGTGGACAAATCCCTTCTCTGAAATGCCCATCATTGCATGAGGAGGTTATTTCCTTCTGCCTTGCTGGGTTTCATTTCACAAACTCTGTCTAATCCACAGTCCTGATCCGCTTGGAGCATGGGACAAGGTGTGTGTGTGTGACATACCTCACCTAGACACAGGGCAAGGTGCTGTATGGCCCTGTCAGGTCTCACAGGCCCCTCACTGCTGCAGGGCACTCCAGGTCAGGACCCTGCTCCATCACAGCTGCCCTGAGTGCCCCAGAATGCAGCAGAGAGCTGAGCTGCTGTGTGCACCAGAGCTCTGCAGGCTGGCTCAGCAGAGCAAGAGTCCAGCTTCCTGCATCACATCCTTAGGTGATGGTGATGCTTCCTCTTTAGGACCTGCCCATGCCAGAAACATAATGCTCTAATGAGACAGGGCTCTGTCTCAGAGTTCCATTTTCCCCTCAAACCCGGAGCACACACAGCCAGTTACCTCAGGAACCTCTTGCAAACAGCTTTGGCTTGGGGGACACCTTGGGAGCAGAACTGGGTGCTGCAGAGGGGAGGGAATGGGCCATCCCTGGGTGGCATTGAGTAGGGGTTGAGCCTTTCTGTGGAGGGCAGGAGTCACCCACCACTTATGGGACACTGCCAAGTGCCTGCTGACCCTGCTGCTGCAAAGGACAGCCATGGGCTGGTGGGTGTGTGACACGGTGTCTCTGTGATGGGTGTCACAGACAGGAGGGCCTTCACGCCTGCTGAGCTGGTGGCCTTGAGCTGTAACAGTCTGCTGTCTTTCCGCAGGAGGCACCAGCTGTGATGCAGCCACCTCTCACTGCAGTGACTCCCTCGGGACATGCGTTCTGACCGGTGACTTTGGCAGCCACCCCACCACGTTGGCCCATGGCTCCTGTTCCTGAGGTGGCCCTGGCAAAGAGGCAGCGCCCCTGGCACCGTCAGCAGCTCCCAGCCTGTGCTGAAGGGCAGTTGTTCCTGTCACAGCAATGGAGCTGCAAGGAGAAGGGAGCAGCAATTTTCCTTGTACTGCTTCTGTGATGAGATGGCTGCTGGGGAACTCTGGTACATCCCATCCTTCATTCTCCCTGGTGGCAGCAGGGCCAGCTGACTCCCAGCCTGCTGCCTCCACAGGGCATCCTGAGTGTGGTGTGACTCCCAGCCTCCTGCGCACCTGAAGGCAGAGGGCCTGAGGCAAAAGGTCTGAGTTTGAAACCCCTCTGCCCCTCACATCAACAAGGAGAGATGGTCAGTGATGCCTCCCCAGCACCCAGGACAGAGGGTGGTGAGTTTGGCTGGGGGTGCATTGCTGCAGCTGGAAGAAATGGCCTGGTCTGGGGCAGAGGTGGATGCTGGGTCGCAATGCTCAGCTCTCAACCCTCCCTGAAGCCCAGTTGCAGCAGAGCAAGCAGCCCTGGGGAGCTGAGTCCCTGAGCCTCCTGTGTCATTTACATACGCCCCACCGGCGCCATCAGCACAGTGACCTGGGTTCCTGTAGCACCACAGACCCTCTCTGAAAGAGCCTCCCTTCTTCTCCTTCCTGCCATGGCCCCGGGCTTCATGGTCCTGCTCCTGCTGGGGATGCTGGGCACAGGTAAGTGTGGTGTGGCTGAGTTAGCTGCTGTCTTGGGTAGGCACTGCAGGGTGGTGGGCAGGATGGGCTGTCCAAGGGGATGTCAGAGCAGGCCATTTTGCTCCAGGGCTGTGCGAGGTGATGATGAGGATGGTGGTTTGGGTAATGGGGTTGCCTCAAAGGAGCAGAGGGTGATGGAGGACACGGCTCAGCCCACGAATAACCGCATCCTTGGTGCCTGCAGCTTGCAGGGCTCAGCCCGTGCTGACCCAGCCACCCTTCCTGTTCGTGCTACCCGGCCAGTCTGCCCAGCTGTTCTGCACCCTGAGCCCCCAGTACAACATCACCGACTTCGGCATCTCCTGGTTCCAGGAGCGCCCGGGGCACTCCATGAGGTATCTGCTCTATTACAACTCCGAGCGAGAAAAGCACAAGCCTGACGAGACTCCCGACCGCTTCTCTGCTACCAAAGACCTCGCCAGCAATGCCTGCATCCTCACCATCGCGTCCGCCTGCCAGGAGGACAACGGCACCTACTACTGTGCCCTGACACCCACCTTCAAGTGGTTCTAGAAACGGGCAACAGAAGCTTTCTGCGCTTTCCTCTGTGACCCTGATGAGGAGCCCTCAACAGGGAGAGCAGCAGCCCTGGGAGGGATGGCAAAAGACCTCCTCACACGCTTGCGCTTCTGCACAGTTTGGCTTACCTGGTAATAAAGGTTAATCCTTACCCACAAGGCTCGTGTCGTATGTGGGGGGGTAGCGGAGCCAGGAGGGTGAGCAGCAGGTGCTGTGGATCCCCTGTGGGATCTCCTGAGCTGGATGGAGCCCTCGCCCGCCCCTGGAGGAGCCCCCTGCCCACCCTGCCCTGTCCCCCTGCCCTGTCCCACTCCCCTCACCACCCACCACAGCTCCCGAGGGGAAAGGGGCAGTGTAACCCCACAGGCACCTGTGGGGTGCCCGACTGTGCTTGCCTCCGTGAGTCCTGGGGACTCCCTCAGCATTACCAGTTTCTGTGTAATTCACCTGAATAAGGAGTAAGAGTGAGGAAACAAGATTATTTCCTGGGCCTTTCTTGTTGCACCTGCAACAGGAGGGCCTGGGTGTCAGGGAGGACTACATGCACCTGATTCGTATGAACTCCGGCACAGGTGATTGCTGTGAGGCCACATTGCCCCAGCTGGCCATGTAGCTGCAGGAATTATCTGTCTGTGATTATTTATAGTTAGGCAGCCACAAGCTTCCTGCTCTCTGTGCAAATTCCATAGACTACTCTGAAGCTGCTCTTGCTGGGGTGTGGTACAAGCATCCAGTGGGATCTGCACGTTGAGAGAGAGACACCTTGTGTGCCCCAATAGTGATTGACAGGTTCATGTATTGGAAGCTGCATTGCGTAGATGAGGGGTCCTTGACTGATTTGTAGTCTGTGGCTTTCTCCTTCTCAGGGTCTAAGTTATCCTGAAGAGAAGGTTGTAACTGTGGGGCAGTTCAGAATTGGGCTGATTCATGGCCATCAATAATTCCCTGGGGCAATGCAGCCAGCCTGGCACTGCTGCAGAGGCAGCTGCGTGTGGACATTCTCATCTCAGGACATATACACAGGTTTGAAGCATTTGAATAGGAAAAAAATTCTACATCAACCCAGGATCAGCTACAGGAGCCTACAGTGCTTTGGAAAGGTGAGTGAGGGGAGCTTTGAGCTGCCCAGCACAGCAGAGCCTGTCGGTGTTACCTGAAATAGGTGTGAGGGTCTGACTACGGTGCTGGGGAGCACTGATGAGGTGCTGTGAGGAGCAGGAGGCCATATCTCTCCCTTCCTGGGGAATCCAGCAGGGGTCCCTGTTACCAGGGTTTTCTTAGCCCACACGTTGGGCATGACAGCCCTGCACTGATGTGTCTGGGGCTGCTTCCTGTGCCCAGAGAGGGGTGAGCTGGAGCAGCTTCTTGAAGTCTTTTTGCTTTCTGGTATCTTCCCAGAAACTGCATTCTATTAATTTGTAGGAAATCAGACTTCTGGAGACTCTCTTAGCTTAAATGTCTGTGCCTGACACAGTCTGGGCTGTTCTAGGTGAAGTGCTGCTATGCCTAAGACACATTTTTTGGTGCCTGTAGGCCCTGCAGCATTTCCCACATCCCTGCAGCCCTGGGCAATCAACTGTATGAGAACACATAAACATAAGCTATGCTAATAGCAGGAAGTATAAGCTAATTGGGAAGATTACAAAGTATGTCTTCTTTCCAGGAAAATCTCCCCTTCATTTGTGCTGATGGATATCCAGGCTTCCACAGTTGTGGCTTATGTATACCAGCTAATCAAGGATGATGTGAAAGTAGAAAGAATTGAGTTCAAGAAGTACTGAATCATGTTCAGAGCTGCTTGATGACTTCCCTCTGCCTTTCACTCCTTCCTTTCCCAGTTCAGTCTCAGGAGCATCAGGCCATGGTATGGTGCTGCAGCAGCAGCAAGCTGGGCTGTAAAGCAGCCGTGATGCTTTACTACTGGTGAGCTGTTCATCTGGGTTGCCAACCAGAACCTGAAGCAGAAGACACAGCTGATGAAGAGAAAGAAGCCTGTGTACAAAGTCTGTATACAAATCCTGTGTCTAAGGAGCTGCTGTGTTCCTGGCCTACAGGAGTCACAGAGGGTGGTGGTAGCTGGGCATTTTTCTGTAGAATAAACATAGAATAATAAATTCCTGTCTTCATGTGTCTAAGTCCTGTTCATTATGCTTGTAAAAGGTGAAGGGGGGAAGGAATTGGGTGTGAGGGGACTCCAAGGGCTATAAGGAAGCTGCTGTTGGTTGCTGAGATGCAAATGTCAAACATGTCAGGATCTGTCAGAGATGCCCAAGGACTCCAGCTGTGCCAGCAGACCCATCCTGCCTCCTTCACTGGAGCAGCATGGAAAGGCAGAGGCTGGTCTGGGAAGAGTGGTGTGGAGAGATCTGTGTGGAGCTGGGCAGGCTGAGCCCTTGCCCTTGTGCTCCCGAAGCTCAAGATGCAGAGCCCTTCTTGTCCCTGTGGTACTGCTGGGAAGGAGAAGCATCAGTGGTGCCGGAGCAGTGCCTGCTGTGGGGGGCAAGGGGCTGGGGCTGGGCCAGCTGCTGGTGCAGAGCCCTGCGGAGAAGCATCTGCATGGGAAGGGGAGTGGCTGGAGGAGCTGTGCTGCTGCAGAGATCTTGGAGGGTGGGTGGTGCCAGGGTCACAGGCCAGGTGAAGGTGGCTGCAGAGGATGCAGCGACAAGGTGGGGTAGGAAAGTGTTCCTGCTGTCCCTTGACAAGGATCTTGGATAAGGTTGAGGGGCCCTTGCCTACACACATGGATTCAGCTGGTCATGGTCTTGTGGGTCCTGCAAGACACCTGCTTGCGGTGCTCTCCTGTGGAGCAGGACCTGTTTTTCCCAGCTTAGTGGCCCAGGAAGCAGGTGGCCTGAAGTGATCTCGGTGCTGTTCCCTGCCCTGTGCACAGGAGTTCCTGGTGCAGCCAGGCCATGGTTCTACTGGGCCGGAAGAGGCACTGGGGGGTCCGTGGCTGAGCTCAGATCTCAGCAGCTGTATTGACATTACTGTCTTCTGGTGGGCCAGAGTTGCCTGAAGTGAGCAGAGGGAGCACTGGGACAAGAGCTCCAGGGAACACTGAGGGCCACGTGTATGCAGGGACTGTGCCTGGGCAGGCAAGGGCTTAAAAGGGAGTCAGGGTCCACAGCACAGCAGCATCATTTTGGGGATGTTGAGCTGGTGGGATTGCACCATGGCCTGGCTCCCTCTCCTCCTTGCAGTGCTTGCCCACGGTTCTTGTGCCATGGCCAAAATAGCTACTCCTGGACAGGGCCTTTGGGCACAGGGGTCCCACATCATGCTGCCAAGGTAGGCTTTTTTCCTGGGGCTCTGACTGATCCCCCTTTTCTCCCTTCTCTCCTCTCCCTCTCCACGTTCCCTGGTCCAGGCAGCAGTGAGTCAGCCGTCTTCATTGTCATTCATTGTGGGAGACACCGCCAAGATCACCTGCTCGGGGGGGGGGTAGCAGCGGCTATGGCTTGGGCTGGTACCAACAGAAGGTCCCTGGCACTGGCCCTGTCACTGTGATCTATGAAAACAGCAAGAGACCCTCGGACATCCCTTCACGATTCTCCGGATCCAAGTCTGGCACCACGGGCACATTAACCATCACTGGGGTCCAAGCCGAGGACGAGGCTGTCTATTTCTGTGGTAGCTACGACAGCAGCAGTGGCAGTAGCTATGGTGTGTGTTGGCAACATCTGCGAGGAAGCAAGACAGAACCCAAAATCAGAGGAAAGATTTTGGCCCTTCTCTCTCTCCTGTCTGGCTGTGAGGCTGGTGCAGATTCCTGTCCCCTCTGCACAGCCATGGTGGGAGATAACCTCCCCTTGGTGTCCCAGAGAAAGGGAGTGACTCTGTGGCAGAGTACAACGTTGTTCTAGTCACTACAAAACCCCTGGTGTACCTGTGTCCCCCACTCCTCTGTGTCTTGCTACTGATGACCAATTCCTCTTTCTGCTGCCAGAGCTGCCTCTGTGCTGGGATGTGTTGGGCTGGGCTCTGCTCCCCAAATGTGCCTGTGGCCATGTCCATGTCTGTTCTCCTCTGACTGCAGCATTCCCTTTAACCTTGTCCAGGAAGGTCTGTGCTCCTGGAACATTTGGTGACCCACCTTTGCTCCACTCTTTCCTCTCCCTCTCCACGTTCCCTGTTCCAGGTAGCGTCACTGAAACAACCTTCCTGTCCTGTGCCAGGCTCTGCCCTCAGTTCCTCCAGTGCTGCCTCTGAGCCCTTCTCGTCCCTACATGGTGCCTGGGTGGGTGAGGGCTTAAATGTTAGTCAGGGTCTGCAGCACAGTGGCATCAGGTTGGGGACATGGAGCTGGCAAGATCACACCATGGCCTGAGTCCCTCCCAGGTGCCACGGCCAGACTTGCTGCAACTGGATGGGGCCTTTGGGCACAGGGGTAACATTCCCTTCCTTCAGGGAGGCTGCACTCCTGGGGCACAGAAGTCATGGACTGACCCCTGTCTTTTCTTCTCTTTCCTCTCCCTCTCCAGGTTCCCTGATCCAAGGCAGCACTGAGTCAGCCGTCCTCATTGTCATTCAACGTGGGAGACACCGCCAAGATCACCTGCTCGGGGGTTAGCAGCAGCTCGGCTTATGCTGGCTGGTACCAGCAGAAGGTCCCTGGCACTGGCCCTGTCACTGTGATCTATGCTGATAGTAAGAGACCCTCGGACATCCCCTCACGATTCTCCGGTTCTGCATCCGGCTCCACGGCCACATTAACCATCACTGGGGTCCAAGCCGAGGATGAGGCTGTCTATTTCTGTGGTAGCTACGACTACAGCAGTGGGGCTCATCACGGTGGAGGCACTGACACAGACATTCTGCCTCCTCTTGCTGCTGCCATTTCTCCTTACAGGACCCTCATACCTTGCATTCCGTTTACGTGGCTCTGGCCCCCTCTGTTGCATTATGGAGTCTTTGGGCACAGGGGCCCAGACCCAATGCTCTGGGCAGGGCTGTGCTCATGGGTAATGGCTGACCTCCCTCCTGTTCCTTTTCTCCTCTCCAGGTTCCCTGGTGGAAGCAGCATCCGTGAGTCAGCCAGCCTGGAATCACTTGCTCCGGGGGTAGCAACAGCTTGTATGGCTGGTACCAGCAGAAGGTCCCTGGCACTGCCCCTGTCACTGTGATCTATGCTGATAGTAAGAGACCCTCGGACATCCCTTTGCAATTCCCTGGATCCTGGTCTAACAACATGGGCACATTAACCATCACTGGAGTCCAAGCCGAGAACAAGGCTGTCTATTACTGTGGTAACTGGGGCAGCAGCATTCCTGCTGGTATAGTGACAAGGACAGGTTTTTGAAATCAGATACAGAAGAATTAAAAATGGAGATTTTCTGTCCTTCTCATGGCCAAGCACAGGTGTGGATGTGGGGCTGGTGCAGGTTTTTGTCTCCTCTGCACAACCATTGGTATGAATGTGCCCTGTTTTGTTTCCTCAAGCACTGGAGATGCCTCTGTGTCTGTGGACCACTGTCCTGGTTCCTACTAAACTCATGGCGTTTCTTTGCCCCCCACCACTCTGTCTCTTGCTACTGATGACCATGTCCCCCTGCTGCTGACAGAGTGGCTCTGTGCTGGGATGCCTTGGACTGGGCTCTGCTGCCTAAATTTCCCTGTGGTTGTGGTTGCGTCCATTCTCCTCTGACTGTGGCATTCCCTATTCCCCTGCCCAGGAGAGGACTGTGCTCCTGAAGTCATCTCCTGGCTGACCCCACTCTTCTGCCCTTTTCCAGGTTCCCTGGTCGAGGCAGCATCACTGAGTCAGCCATCCTCATTGTCAATCAATGTGGGAGACACCGCCAAGATCACCTGCTCGGGGAGTAACAGCAACTATGGCTGGTACCAGCAGAAGGTCCCTGGCACTGCCCCTGTCACTGTGATCTATAGCAACGACAAGAGACCCTCGGGCATCCCTTCACGATTCTCTGGCTCCTCGGGCACATTAACCATCACTGGGGTCCAAGCCGAGGACGAGGCTGTCTATTTCTGTGGTGGCTGGGACAGCAGCAGTAATCCTGGTATAGTGACACAGAGAGATTTTTAAGTGAGGTACAGAGGAATTAAAAATGGAGTTTTATGTCCTTCTCATGGCCAGTAAGAGTTGTAGATGTGTGTCTGGGGCAGGTTTTTGTTTCCCCTGCACCATGGTAGTGAGTGTCCACCCTTTTAGCTCTGAGAGCCCTGGAGGGAACTTTGTACCTGTGGACCATTGTTCTAGTCCCTACAAAACATGTGTTGTGGCTTTGTCTCCTAACCCTCTGTCCGTTTCTACTGATGATCATTTCCTGCTGATGGTGCCAGAGCTTCCTCTGTGCTGGGATGTGTTGGGCTGCGCTGTGATCTCCTGCCTCTGAAATCACCTCTGACAATGTCTGTATGTGTTCTCCTCTAACTGTGACATTCCTTATAGCCTTTTCCAGGTTGGACTGTGCTCGTGGGGCACAGCATTGGTTGTCTCCCTACTTCTTCTCTCTTTCCTCTCCTTCTCCAGCTTCTGTGGTCCAGGCAGCATCACTTAGCTCCTCAGTGTCAGCCAACATGGGAGAAACCATCAAGATCACCTGCTCTGGGAGGAGCAGCAACTGGTACAGCTGGCTCCAGCAGCAGGTCCTTGGCAGAGCCCCTGTAATTATATAACATACTCTGTCTATGATGGCACTAAGAGACCCTCAGACATCTCTCTGCAATTCTCTGGATCCCAGTCCAGCTCCATGGGCACATTAACTATCAATGGTGTTAAAGCTGACAAGTCTGCCTATTACTGTGGTGACAGGGAGAGCAGTGGTGGTGCCTGCCCTGCTGCCTCAGGCTGCTGGTGGCCACGTTCTCTTCTTCTGCCAGGGCTCAGTCCTTGGGCTCTGTTTGGGGCAGTAGTCCTTCTGTTCCACCAGGACCTTTGGACACAGGAGCCCCATCCCTCCATCCAGTCACAGCTCTGCTCCTCGGGCACGGGCTGACTCCGGTCTTCTGTCCTCTCTATGCTGCCACTCCTGGTTCCCTGATCCAAGGCAGCACTGAGTCAGCCATCCTCATTGTCATTCAACGTGGGAGACACCGCCAAGATCACCTGCTCGGGGGTTAGCAGCAGCTATCCTTCTGCTGGCTGGTACCAGCAGAAGGTCCCTGGCACTGGCCCTGTCACTGTGATCTATTACAACGACAAGAGACCCTCGGGCA
>JAWWEU010000037.1:1909499-1965006 GCA_035583155.1 Acropternis orthonyx | reverse complement strand
GGGCTGGTGGGAGGTGTCCCTGCCCATGGCAGGGGGTGGCACTGGATGGGCTTTAAGGTCCCTTCCAACCCCAACCACTTTAGGATTCTATGATAGTGTAAGGCCAGTCTATAATTCTAAGTAGCTTCATCTGACCTTTTAATATCAGACAGTTACATTTCAGCCACTCACCTTAGATTTGATCCCAGCACTTGTGTTTGGTTAAAGCTTGTAGTTCCGGTTCATAACAAAGTGCCACCTTCAGGATCTGGAGGATCAGTACAAGGCAACTTCATTTGAACAATCTTAAATTTTCAGTGGCTTCAACAGTACAGTTTAAAACATATGCCATTTGCAGAATTCCCTGGTTTGTTTTGTTTAAGCTATTCTACAGTAACTATCTTATTTCACTTCTGTCAGTTTTCCACTATATGTAAAGAGGGTCAACCTTTTCATTACAAACGGTTCCGTTTATATTAGACACAGTAGGGCACTCAGTCCACGGAAGCGGCACTTAAACTATTGCTAAATATATTTACTCCCACTCACTCTGTCTGTTAAACACTTAGTAATTTAGTGTTTAACAATGCCATGTCACTGCTGCCACTGATGTGCCCATTTTCAAAATAAACAGACCCACACTTTGAGCAAAGAGCTGCTCCCACACATTCTCTCACCCTTCTCTTCCATGGAAGCACTGAGATTGTAGGGAGGATCCGTATGTTTGGGTTTGGATGACATGACCCGCCGGGAGCAAAGGAAGTGGGCATTCTGCCTTCATGTGGAATTCTCTAGGCAGGAGCAGACACGAGGATGTGCTTTGTCACAGAAACCTCTACACACACGGCAGCACTGGCACTCTGAATAGCTCCCACAGCCCGAGAGCGGCTCAGAGAAAGCAGTTCTGGGGAGTTTTAATGTCTGTGCCAATAAAGCCATGGGTTGAGCTGGTATTTTTAATGCTTTGTGTGCCTTGGAACACACTTTTACTACATTCAGGAGTGTATCTTTGAAGGCAGCAAAGCCTTTGGATTGGCACAGTTACAGTGCTGGGTGAATTGTAACATCCTGGAAAATCCCTTTTAAATGCCAGACTAGGACTTGGAACGTTTCCAAGCATTTGCAGCAGGCACAGCAAAACAGCTTTTGGAATTTAGCAGACACTTAAAACGGTACAGACATGCTCAGTAAAGTTAAGAGCTCTTGAAGCTGAGCAGCACAAAATAACCCAGGACACTGGATTAACTGGAGTAAGATTCCTGTGGGGAAATGACGTGCCTGCTGCTGGAAGAGCAGGGAAGGGGGAGATTGCTGAGCAAGCTGAGCTTCAGCTTTGTGATAAACACACTTCCAGTAATATCAATTCTTCCACAGTGACTGGACAGGGATCTCTGGAGGAAGACTTCTGAGCTAGGAGACATTCCAGCTGTTTGCAAGAACTGATGCTCTGAGTATCCTGAGTGCTAATTGATAATGGGAGCAGATCTCGTGCCCTCCTTGCTGGCTCTGTCAGCTGGCTGCTCACAGAGGAGCTGCAGACTGCCAGCTGGTGGGAAAGTCTGGGATGATCCCCTGCCATCAGGCATGGCCTGGGCAGGAACCCCTGCAGCTATGAACTCATCTGGGATCGCCCCCAAAATCAATAAGACTGGAGCTAAACCTGTGGCTGGGGATCTGCAGATCCCTAAACCACATCTGGCTGGCTAGAAGCAGCTCATTTTGTTTCAGGTGAAGAGCAGCTATAAAACTTCAAGACCAGTCCCTCAGTTACCTTTCCAAAGTTAGATTGTTTACAGAAACTGAAATGAAAATGAATCCTATTTTATGTTATATTTCTGGGCCCTGCAAACCAATGGGTAAACTGTGGGCAATGCACATAGTTACATAGATTTAAAGCTGCCCTTGCCCCAGGAATGCCTCACCCTTGCTGTTACACAGTGTTAAGCCATCACTAGCTCAGTGCTCAGACTGCTTTAAGCCAAGGTGGCACAAACTAAAGGAAACAAGGAAGCCACAAACTCCTTTACAGAGGTTTGAGAGCTTTGCTTAATACTTTTTCACAAGTAGTAGATCTCTAGTTATGAAGTCTTAGTGGTTTGTGATATTGGTACACAAACACGTTTTTAGAACATGTATTTCATCATCCATGACAAAGTAACCCAAGAATAACACTATAGAGGAAAGGAAGTTATTATATAAATGGAAGGACGCTTCTGTGCTCAACAGAAGGTTTACACAAACTGTCTATGGAACCTCCAGAATGATGCAAGATTGTATTTAATGCAGTGTTAACTGATTTGGGGTTGTGCCTTGTGCAATTCTCTTGTCCCTAAAAGGCTAAAATTCCACTTTTGGCAACATATAAGGGAAAGATAAAAGCAAGTGTAGATGACAAATTGAGCAATGTAAACCACTTCTTTACTGTCTTCTAAAGAATGGAAAGTTCAGGATCCTCTCACCAGGAACAAATCTGTTTTCCCCCACATTCTGGGAAAGTTTGTTTTCCTGTAGAATTCCAGAACAGCCCCATGGCACTGGGACAGAGAGATTCTGTGATCCTATAAAGGTGATGACCAGTGGCCAAGGCATAATATAAACCCTAGGGAATGTGAGGAAGAGACCTTGAGCTGGGACCCCCGCACAGCGAGGCAGAGAGATGCTGTTCCGGTGGATAAACAGCTGGGCTTATGCACAAGGCAGGAGCTGAAGGTCACAAATGCACGTGCCAAACCTCCATGTGTTGTGATACATCCTTTTGCCTGCTTACAACTTAAATTTCTGTGGCATTTATGGCTATGCAGGTGTCCAAAGCTCTGGTAATTAAGAGAGAGAGTAGGCAGAGCAATAGTACTGTAACACATGGGTTGAGTGAGAAACAAAGTCCACACTCAAGGGAAACCACAGGACACAGAATATGAGAACAAACATCTGATGTGGCATTTCACCTGTTCTCTTTCTGCCTGCCCCTTGTACTTCAAAGTGTCCCAGGTGTTCTGCTAAAATTTCTGCTCATTTGTGGACATTTTTTGAATTAAATATTTACACAGACTGCTCAATATTGCCTTAGACGATATGGGAAGCTTGAATCCATCAGATTCTACAGAGAAAATGCCTTATTTTGGCCCGTACATAGTTCTTGACATGTAGCCAAATGAAAACTCATCTACTGTAATAATGATTGTCCCAGTGATTTACTTATCTTTCCACGGACATTACGAGCTCCATAGCTTTTATCCACACATTTTGAAAGCTTATGGTCTACTTTTTCCAGGTCATTAATAAATTTAGGATGTCAAGTTCAACAGTAAACCCTGGAATACCCAATTATTACTTTTGTTTCACTGCAGGGTGCAGTCATTCTTAACCACTGTTCTCGTTAATACTGCATTTTGTGATGAAGCCACACATTTAACCTTCTGTTCTAAGAGCTATCAGATAGGTATTATCTTTGTGTCAGAACAGTGGAGACTCCAGACAGTGTGTAAATTCGTGTTACCGAGTCCTCCCCAGTATTTGCTGAGGTTCTGGCTCCAAGAGGTCACCTGAAGATGTGTTCACACACAAAAAGTACCGTTGGTTAAGCTTGGAAATCATTTAAGAAAGAGAAAACCCTGAAACACTGGGGGGGTTTATCCAGAAAGGGAGGATTAGCAGGAAATTTGCCATGGAAAATAATATATTGAGTGGTCTGCTGTAGCATTCTGACATCAGAGCATCTTCACTGGTTAGAAATGGGATGTTTGCAACTGCTTATGAGACATGGAAACTCTAAACAGCTCCTGGGGCTGCTGAGAACTCCCTCCAGAAGTTGTAAGGGAGTCCTGAACTGAGTGTTTCCGGGGTCAGACCCCAGTGCCAAGCCAGAACTAGGGACATAGTGGTCAGGGAAGGGACAACCTCCCAGACTGGCCGTCTCTTTTGGTTTTATGCCACTCTGCAGCCAGTTGACAAAGTTACTTTATGGGCTTTGGGTTTTAAATTTGAAGCATTTACTTTTGAACTAATTTTTTTTTAAAAAAACAAACCCTGCAGAATTTTTCCCCTTTCCCTCCAAGAGGATTTTTAGGTCTTGTCTAGTATATACAAACAACAGGATTGATGAGAATATTCATTCTCTGCTGCTTGTTTCATTTACTAAGCACTTGGGAAGCAGAGAAAAAATGTAAACCCAAACAAATTCTTAATATTTCATGTGTGTGAGGAAAATTTTTCTGTAAAATACCCTGAGAGTCCTATGAAAATATTGTATCTGGAAAATAACAGCAGCTCCTTGGGAAAAGGATTTGTTGTTGAGCTGACTGACTTCCCCAAGTCCTTCCCCAGAGTTCATGATTCCTGTCCGTGGGCCAGCACTAAGGAAGAGAGTCCCACTGGGAAACTCGATACCTGATGCCACGAAGACAGGTGAAACGTCAATTTTTTGTAACAAAAAATCAATTTATTTCTCTTTTACTCCATTCTCCTAAGCTGCCAATGCACAGGTGCTCTACAACCTCACACTCACGGAGAGTGGTAGCACCTAAGGTAGTGTTTGCTGATGGACAGAATTAAATGCCTCAGCAATTGGATAAAATTAAAGCTTATTTATGCCAAAAACCGTCTCATTCTGAAAGACGCAATCCTGTTTACTCTTCCTGCACTGGTAGCCAAGCTCTGACTGCCCCAGATGGAGCAGACTAATTTTGATGCATTCCTCCTCTCTGAATGTCATTCACTGATCGTGGCTCTGGAGGCCCAAAAGCTTTCACTCTAAACTCCATGCAGTGTCAGAAATTATTGTATTTATTACATTTCATTCCACATTTAAGACTGGTGATAGCTTAAAGAGTAGGGCTATATATACATTAGAAGTGAATCATAAAACACCACAATAAGGCTAGTTGTGCTCATCTTGGATTCTGTGACTGGGGAAAAAGCATCTCCGAGAAGGGCAGAGCAAACCCAGCAGAGGGAAGGCAGAGCTGGAAAGCCACTGCAAAACGAGCATATTCCACGTTCCCTTTCGAGGCCTCCCGTCTGGAGGAGCACGGGAACAGTTCCCATTGTCTGTGGCCCACTGCTGGCAGCCCTGTGCCATCTGCTGATGCCCAGAGCTGTGTTAGAGCCCAAGGTAAGGCAGCCATCCATCTCGTCCCCTGGCTGCTCCGGGGCGGGATGAAACTCCGCTCCCGCCCGAGCCGGAGCCAAAACCGCGGCACAGCAAAGCGCAGCTGACCGGCGCATTAGTTCCCTGGATCCCTGTCAGAAAGCTGTTCCCCTGACTTACAGCTCCGACCCCGGCAACAAAAAACTGACAGTTCGCCCTGAAGTAGCTTCCTGCAGCCAACAGAAAGTTGTTCTTCATGCAGGCCAGAAAACTGCTCCCTGAATGTGAAAGAAATTCCCAGTCCAGCACAGTTAACCCCTTCTGGCAGAGCGGGCAGTGCCATGCTCCCCTCCCTCCCTCCGTCCTTCCAGGAATTCTGCCTGTGCCCGAGCACTGGCAGAGCATGTGGTGACTCCATTCCCTGCGTGTGGCCAGCTGCACAATTCCATTATGCAAATGACAATGCTGATAATTAAAAGTGTTTATCAAGTAACCACAGAGGAGCAGGGCTCTCCTCCATGACCAAGCCACACTCCTCGTCGTGGTGGGACTATATAATGTCCCTGCCTGTTATCTTTGCTACAACTGCCTCAGGAGTTATCCAGGACCCAGGCTGGCAGTCAGTGTTTTTCTGGGATATGACTGGCCTTCCTATGATATTGGCAAAATAAGAGGTATGGCATTTGTGATTTGGCATTTAACACCCAGAAATTAGCTTTGAAAATACAGCCTATTTCTCCCCCCTTTTCTAAAAGAACAATTTTTGAAAGATGAGATATTCAACTAGAAAAGTAGAAGGGCAGTTTATACAGTAACAAAAAGCTTCTATGGGACCTGTTGTAATGCTGGTGTTTTCTCAGATCTCTTTCAAGAGAAAAAAACAACCCCCCCCCCCTCAAAACAATTCAAAAATCAAGATGGCTTTTGAGTATCCACAGCAATGTGAAGTTTAAAAGGGAGGGAGAGCAGAATGAAGTACTAAGTCAACTCTGAAACTGTTTGATTTTCACACAGGAGTATATCACAGCACAGATTTTTCACTCACAACCGCTTCTATAAATGGAATTCAAGGGCAAAATGATGTGGAATTCATTTGAAAGGAAAAACTGGAGAGAAAACAAAAACGAGAGTGAATCAGAAATATTAGAGCAAAGAAACCAAAGCAGGTCAAGTCCTGAGAGAGAAAGGCCAGCTGGGGTCAGACTGAACAACTCACAGCCCATTTGTCCCTGCTGTTTGTGCCCCCCAACCAGTAACACCACTCACTCCATGCCAAGGAACCTAATTTTATACTCGAGTAACCCAGACACCTTTGGGAGCAGGTGATGTTTTACATTACATAACTATGAACAACCAATTCCCCTTTCTTTGATAACCTCCAGGTTCCAGCTGGGATTTGACCAGCTGTTTCCTGGGGAATAAAACTGTAACCTACCAGGTGACTGTCAAACACACCAAAAAGCCTTCAGAATTTACAGCTTATTATTTGCGAGTTGGAACTGCCAAAATTATTCTCTCAAAAACGTCCGAACTAATTAACAATTTGCCAAACCGAAAAAAATTTAATTATCTTCTGATGACCCTGATAGGACTTTTCAAGGAAATTTTCCAGATATCCTGTGTCCCAGTTGCTAGTATTGTGAGAATAACAAAGATACAGAAATTATTTTTATTGGAATGAAATAATTTTACTCCTTTCTTGCTCCAAATATGATACACTATTTCCTATATTCATTCTGAATTTTTTCTAGGAGGTAAGACACTGACCTCGATATCAGGTGTCTATACTTGACAACATGGGTTCACACGGCCAGAGCAAGACACATCTGATGATTATTCTTTACAGACAAAACATGGGGCTGATATTTGATCCTGGGCAACTCTCTTAACTATTGTGTGGTTCCCTGTTTCATGGGGATCTTGGAAAGCTTCACTGGATAATAACACAGGCAGGCTGGGATTCCTCAGGTATAAGCAAGGTGGGAGAAAAGCAGGTTTTCACACACATATAAAATCCTTGACTAGTGCTGACAGCTATTAATTGCCACCTCTGCTATTCTTCCCCTCCTGTTAGAAAACATGGCCCTTAATAGATCTTAGCTAGAATTTATTGAATAATATTTTGAGGAGAGAGAGAGAAAAGGTGACAGAAGATGTTGCAGTCACTTGCAACTGTTAAAATGTGCCTTGCTGGCAGCTCCATTTGAAGAAAAATATAATCTCCAATAAAAGGTGATTTATCACAGTGACATATCTCGACACCAAGCTCAGCAAGAGCCACTTAATACACACACGAAAATGAGAATGAGAGGCAGAACACAGAGAGAATAAAACCCCTGCATTTCCGATACCTTCAGAAATGACAGTCCTCCTCCACTCCCCACAAAAAGGAGGCTTTCTCACCAGGCTCCCAGTCCAACCCTCTGTCAACTGCACATTATCCATTCATCTGACTTGTTTTCATTGAGAGGGACTTACCCTTTTGTGTTTGTTGTTTTATTTAGAGTAAGTTTAAACAATTTGGATCACACACAAATTTTAAGCAAAAAACCCAAATATTTTCTAGCTTTGGATTTCTAATCACATTGAAATGGAAACATCTGGCTACCATTGCTCCCCTCAGAAGTTAATACTCTTAAATCAAAAGTTACTTTTTCATTTCACTGAAAAGCAGTTTTCTTGGGGGCGGGGGGGGGGGTGGTGGGAAAGGATAGAAAGATTTTGGCAAGACATTTCTACTTAAAACAAATTAATTAGTCAGTGGTTACGAATGTCCTGGCTAACACTGCATTTGTCATGACAGCAGTAAGGGGATTTTGGGCTGTCTGTCTGCAAACACAAGCTCTGCTGTCCTGTGTTAGAGCCAGTTTTCAGGAGGTGAGAGCAGAGCAGGAGCAGACGCGGCTGGAGGGGTGTGACAGCCGAGGGACCGCAGCCACAGCCCCGCTCTCCAGGGCACAGCGTGCTGGCCACACCAAGGCACCGAGGGCAGTGGTGTACAGGAATTCCCGGCTGTGCCCCTTCTCAGCACTCACAGAGAGCACAGCCCGGGCTCACCGTGCTCACAAAACATGACATTCCTGCTTCAGAGGGCAGCACAGCTCATGCACGCTCTGCCTCCCGATTCTGAGCTGCTCAGCCGCGAACAGGACTGTCAGAGTGCTAAAAGGAACTCCAAGTGGGAAATGAATACACAGTCCCAGCTCCTGTCCCCTCTGTGGAGGAATTCATCACAATGTTTTTCAGTGCAGGATGACAACTGGACTGATAACTCCAATTTAACTCATCAGGTACTGTTAAGAGGAGCAAACCACAGGTGTAGCACTTAAAAGCTCAGCATCTCACCAGCAACAAGATTCTTTAGGATCTGAGTATCTGCTAAAGAATGGCTCCATTCACACACCTGCAGCACAATCCTGACAACAAGGTCAGTTGTTCAATGTTGTGCCCCAAGCAAAACCCTGCAAAGGAAGGCGGCTTTATTTGGCATCGGTTGCTATGGGTGTCAGTGCATCTTGCTTTTAAATTAGCTCAGGTGTGGTTTAAACAGTAGAAATAAGGGATGTAGTGGAACTGCAGAAAGCCTGAGGACACAGTTCCCTTCAGAGATCAGATTTACAGATGTTATATTCAACAGCATTTCCTAAAAAAAAGAATTCCTCAATAGGCAGAAACTCTATTACAAGTTGCATTGGGATAAAATTACAATAATACCACTACTTTAAAAGTCCTTCTCAACTTAAATCACCAAAAAAGGTAGAGATTTAAGCACCTTGGTTTCAGATTTTCAGTTCTATCAAAAAGAAGCTGGGAAAGGATAAAAATAGTATCAAAGCTATGCAGTGAACATTGTCTACTGCTCCAGTATAAAACAACAGAACTAGCAATAAGCAATCACAGAGCTGCAGAGTTTGTGGGAATAAGTAAAACAAAGCACATGCATTAAACAAGGAAATCAGTGAAGCATCAGAAAATGCTGTTACTTCTTTTAATATAGTAATAGAAATTTATTCCTTTAAATAAATCATAAGTGACCAATAGAAAAATAAAGATCAATGAAGACCCTAATGGTAAGCAACTGGAAATGACTGCAGCTGTATCTTCTGCTGCCTTGTATACAAAATGCCAAAAGAATTGTCCAACAGATGCAAAAATAAACAAACTAGCAAATGATTAAACAGCTCCCTGGCTGGGCTTTGTCTGCCAAATCTCTGCCTGGAGAGGACTTTTATGTCCATGTAATGAACCCTCGAAATTATGGACTTACAAAGGAAACAGCTGCTTAACCATACTGGTAACTGCCCCGGTGGGACTGGGATCACCCACTCTGGAGGCTGCAGGGCAGGGCACCTGTCCCGTGTGACACAGGAGGACACGGAGATGGCACTGAGCTGGTGGCACTGCACAGAGCTCAGAGCTGACCCGCCTGTGGGGTTTGGCCCAGGACAGGCGGAGGAGCAGGACCAGGCTCTGTGTGTCTCGGTGTGACAGGCCCTCCCAGGAAGGACCAAAGGCTCAGTGTGCTCCAGACAGGCTACGGGGCACCGCCATAAGGTGGTGGGATCCTGGAAGTGACCCGTTGTGGCCCGGCTCACACACCCTACAGCTTGTGGCAGTGTTTAGTCCACACAGAGAGTTAGTGGGGGCCAAGTCCTTCTCCCACTGGCCTCTGAAGCTGGCCCCCAAAACCACACTGAAATACCACCTTGGGCTCCACAAGACAAGAGTTACTCTACCTAATACTTGCAGTATTACAGCTGAAATTATCATTATTGCACTTCTGGCACCCCAACAGCCTGTGGACCCTACAGCACCTCTGGGTGCTCTGCTGTTCCTCTTCCTGATGGGCCTCAGTGACCCCCACAGAAGGTGGTCCCAGCCCATCTGCTCTTGCAGCACCAGCTGTTTGAAGAGAGAGTAGAGTGTCCTACCCCAAGTGCAGTCTGTCCTTCTCCAACAAACATTATAGTTGGGGCAAACCCAGAGGAAAACTAGCCCAGTGTCCCTCTCAGGGTCATCTGGCAACCTGGGAGTGGTCAAACCTAAAAACCAGGAATCCTGATACTCTCTTCTATTCCAGCTACCAAAAAAACCACACCAACTGCTTCCCACAAGTCCTACTTCCCATATTTATCTTGATTACCTATATAACTATGAATAGTCACAGATAAAACACTCACCACATTTTTCTGCTTGTATTTGGGCATTTGGAACATCAGGGATATCTGGGACACCAAGGACATGAGGGACATTTGGGACATCAGGGACACTGGGGACATTCCAACAGATGGAAGCTGAGACTCTCATGGCCACAGATCCTGTCTTAAGTGGTGGAAGCCACCAAACAGAAATGGACAAGTTCTCTGGCTTGCACAGAAATTATCATTTTGGTACATGTATATCTGAGATCAAATCATTAACTACTTATTCAGCAGCTGACAAGCAAAGGGTACCACTTGCTAACAACATCTGCCCATCTGTAGTTCCATCCTGGCACAACAATTTTTGGCTCAGAGATCCGCAGTGCTAAATGCAAAGCACCACCTTGGAGGTGCATCCAGAGTGTGCAGAAATGCCCACACATGAGCTGCTCCTTCCAGCTAAAAAGAGCACTCAGGCTGCTGAAGTTGCTACAATACTCCTGTGCACAACAGGGTGCATTTAAACGTGTCATCTGCCAAATCCATTTTGTGACAGGAAGTGATGGCTGGTATGACACTGGATCATTTCTCTATGTATGGAGTTAAGCATGGCTTGTAAGGGACCAGGACAGCAGTATTTCAAGAAGCAGACAACAGATTAGAGACAAGTGACAAGGCTGATCTCTGCAGCTGCAATTAACTGTCTTTCCTTCAGTCTCTCCTGCACAGTTGTAAGAAGGGCCACGTTTTCCTCCTGCTGATGAAGGTTGATTAGCAGTCAGGTGGGGAGAGGCTCTGGGGATGGCACGACGCATTAATTAAATCACTTCTACCAGCTAAGTGATGACACTTTGATTTATAGCAGAGCTCATTCAACCAGACTCTGGCATTTCCTGGGCACCAAGATGAGGAAAAGCCAAGCTGGGAAGCAGGTGGGAGAAGAGGAGGTGTGCACATAAAGGAAAAAGAACAAATTGTGAAGTAAATACCTGCAATGGGTAGACTATTTTTGAAAAAGAAGGATGCAGGAGCAGTGGGAATGACCATGAAATGTGAGCTGAAAATTATTCATTTCATGCTTATTCAGAGTATTTCATTTTGTCTGCATCTGTAAGAAAAGCTGTTTTAGGATGGAGTCTTTTAAAAGTCTCTCAAATGAAACATAATATGTATTATTATTTCATAAGGCACATTGCAACCTGACACACTCAGTTTGCGGCTCCAGACATGAGTCAGTGCTATCTTAGGGCACAACAGCAGCAATCTCAGCACGAGAAGGCAGAAGCTTCCAGAAGGCAGAGCAGGACAGTGATCCAGGGGGAGCAGTTTCAGCTGCTGTGCCCCAGCCCACTCCTGCTGCACCATCTGACAGGACTGATGTCCCCTGAACACTGTGCTTCAATTTCCCCCTCTGCCAAAGGGCGATAATGTTATTTCACCAACCTTTGTAAAGGGTTACCTTTATCCAACTCCATCTCTTTTGGTTAGGATTCTGACATTTGAAAAGGCTAACTTGAACAGCCTTCCTCTTTAGAAACCTGTTCTTCTGCTGACAAGTCTACATATTCTTCCTTGTGAACTCCATGGTCAAAATCACAAACCTGAACAAGAGTGTTCTTCTTCTACGTTACTTCTACGCCCCAGAATCCAAAACAGGTCAGAGCATGATTATCATTACAGTAATATTTCACTCCCTCTTCTGAGTCAACCATGCTTTGGTAATTCTTGGATTACCTTTTTCCTTGAAAGTCGAAGGCAGCATTTTAGAACACTCATGGTCTAAAACATTACACCTACTGTATAGGCCAGTGTATTTTTTTGTAAGACATAGCTTGTTATTTTTTAACACAAAGGTTTGTTTGCTCACAACATTGTTTAGGGTGAACATCCTTCTTTTATCTTTTTTTTTTTTAAACAGATGCAAAACTGTAGCAAGAATAATATTGGACCTCTTCAACTACTCCAGGCTCTGCCTAGTTTCATCCATGAAAAGGTAACCTTCAAGGAAAATATCAAACAATGAGGTTGATTCAGAGCCTGTATTCCTTTTAGTCAATATTACCACCCTTCCAGGTAAGCTGTGTTGCTAGAGCAGGCAGTGGCCTCAGACAGGACTGAGGCCATGTCACAGTAGCTGCTCGTAAGAAGATTTAATAAAAAGTGAATACTTATTTTCTAACCTTTAACTAACAAACAAAGAAACCCCAAAACCAAACCAACTCTACTGATATGGCTTCCCCCGCAGTGACCAGTGGCAAAATAACTGCTCTTATTGTAATCCAAATTCTGATCAGTAAAAGATTTCATGAGCCCTTTTGCTTGGCACATGCATCATGTACACTTATCTCATGAACTCTGCTTATCTAAATTATATTTTTTCTTTCAGCTCAAAGCCTTTCTGTGTCTTCTATAAACAATCTCTGCCTCTCAATGCTTCATCTTGTTTGTAAGTGTGATTACTGTTACCCTTGATAATATCTTGAACTTTCCTAGCACACCCCTCAGGACCTCCAAGAGCTTTACGGTTAATTTATTGTGAGAGTCAGATACGAGAAAACCCTTTTCTGAAGCAGAAAACCCTTTCCTGAAGCAGCAGGAACAAAGAAATTTGGGTCATAAAGGAACTCTGTAGCAGACCAGTACATAGATCAGTGTTCAGCAACTATAATTTGTCCTTGTTAATGTTGTATAATATGTTTGGCTTCTTTTGCATCATCAGCTCTTAATAACAAAAGATTTTAACACTGAATTTGGTAGGTAGCTAGATGGAGGTGGGAGAAAAAGCTGGCTTGCTTTTAAATAGATCCACATGCATCTCCTTTTCATCATTAGAATAAATTTCCAGAGAGGTGAGCAGAGGTTTAGCTGCATGACTCTCATTAATGTTAACTTTATTTCAGTAATGAGGTGAAAGTACAATCACTGCAGCTAATATAATCAGAGAGATGAGACTAAAGTCTGCTGCTGTAAATACTGCTGAGGAAGATGACATTGACAATGCTGATAGGCATGGAAAAATAGGTGACAGTAGCAAAATGATGCCGTGAGGGTAAGGACTGTACCTTTTGGTAGGGAAGTACAGCTGGAAACTGCCAGGGACTGTTGCAGTGATGTGAATGCACTGAGAGTGGTCAGAGGACTGTCTGTAAAGGTACTGAGCACAACAATCCTCAGCCTTACTGATTCCTCACAAAAACTGAGCAAAAAGGGGGCAAACAGTCCTGTGCCCTTAAAAATAATTTAGGAAGGATAAGGAGAATTAACATAGTAGTAAAAAAGCAATGTTGAGATAAAACAGAACAGCAGGTGTAGGAAATCAAAAGCTACTGTGACAGCCCCAACAGCCAATCCCAGTAATGTATTGCACCCAGAAAGACCTCAGACAATGAAAAGTGAGAGCACCATCGTGCCACTGCACTCCATTACTTTAGCTAATAGAATGATCTGAGCTGAACAAGACTGGGAAGAATTTTATAGTAATTAGCAAACCTGTTAGTGCCCATTTTTCTTCTGCACAACACATGAACAAAGGAAAAGCAGATACAGCTATTAAGGGAAACTAACAGGAGGAAAAAGTGGGAAGACAGACGAGTTGGGTAACTCTGTAGAAATAAAAATAATAATTACCTTTTTTTATTACAGAACCAGTATATGAGAATTTTCAGCTTTGCACTAAAAAAACTACACAGCAATACTCCAGTAAATATTTAGCACATAATCATCCACATCCAAGTACTACTAGTAGAGAAGGAACTGAGGAAACATAATATATACATTCACTCTATATAATCCTTGCAACATTCAGTACCTCTGTAAGCAGCTCAGTATGACTTTATCCAGATACCATAAACAGCGTTGGGTTTTTTTAAATCATGTGGCACTGAGCCACCACAAGCTGTTTGTACTGAATCCATGAATTTAAACCTTATAGCTACAAATGAAGTGTATTGATAATGACGTGAACAAGATGTGCCCTTTTCACTTGATTTCAGTATCTTTCTGACCCTCCGCAGACTGCAGCAGGATTGCTCTGAACCTGCTGATGCTCAGCAGAGGCTCTGGGTGGGAAGAACTCATGCTTTTTGGGGTAAGGCAAAGCATATTTGGTTTTGCCATCCTGGCTTGCTGCACTGTCCTAGTCATTGTTACTGCAGAAATCCAACCATAGCCAGAAGAGCCCTGATCAATACGTCTTTGTTGTGTAGCCCTGAATTAACTACATCTCACTTTCCTTTGACAGCGACACAGATCACAGGCAGCTGCTGCTTCCCCTACGAGAAACACGAGTTCTGGAAAGCATATTCATTATCTGGCTGTTAAAAGCAGCAGAGCATGCAAACCTCACCCTGCCTGGGCTACCTGAGACATCAACATCTCCCTTTGATTAAGTGACTGCCAGCTAGTCACCTTCTCACTCTAACCTTGATGTGGCAGGGCTGTGACAAGCGCGTGGCGTGCAGTGCAACGTCACAGAATGCTCACAAATAGATAGCTTAATTTGTTTTAATAGCCTGGTCCCCTGCAGCATTTTCACTGCAAACTCTGCGTTTGAGGACAGAATATATCAGCTCTTTGTATGGAACCTACCTGAAAGCCAGCTGGCAGGAAGCCAGGGAGAATCCTGATGAGGTCCAAAGCTCCCAGTCAGCTTACGGCACTTAATAAATTCCAAAGGAATTCCACCCACCCCCAACCACAACATTTTTAAGTTGCAGGACCCAGGATCAGAAAAAATGAGTTTATAAAAATTACAGCTCCTTATCAGGTCCTCTATAGCTGAGTATTACCTGTGTACCAAAAAAAACCAAACCCAAACCTGAATGAATTTCCATTTCATAATCAGAAACAAGTCAGTCCCCATAGGGTGAAGTTTGATTTTTATTTCACTCATCTTGCAGAAACAACAGAGCTGTCAGTCACCAACTCCTACAATGTTTTCATGGGTCTTGTAACATTTGGGGCTTTTTTTTTGCAGATGCTGGAGTAAGGTAATCACATAGAAACCTCAGTTTTTACACAAGAGAGAAAAATTAAACCTCTACAATTGTAGTGAGGAACTCAGAACTTTGAAACTTCAGTCATCCATCTCCAGAGGATAAACAAGCACACTCCCATTTATTTTTAAATTTATTATGGTTTTAGGAGTGGACCTGGCTTGTGATTGCTGAACACTTAAAAAGTTAGAGCTCTCAACATTCTGCACTGCTGTTTGAGTTCATGTATCACCAGCAGATCATCTCACCTCCAACTGCCAAGCTTTTAAAAACAGGAATATACATGATGCAGACAGGAAACTGTCTGAATTTAAAAAATGGGACAGGAAAAAAAGCATGTTGAGCATTGAGAACTAGTCTTCCCAGGTGTCATTAAGCAAAGTAGGAAAAATTGTTTATATATATATATATTTTATACTTACTTTTCAGTATAGGGCTGGATCTCCATACAGCAAGATGAAGGTTCACGAGCACAACCAATCTGAGCTAATTTTGAGACAAAAACAAGATTTTAATTAACTACTCGGGGGGGGACCAAAAAAAAACCAAACCCAAACCAGTTTAACTGATGCTGGAGCTATTTCAGCATCACTAAAATTCTACTTTCTAAATATAGACTTTTCACAATAAATATTCATATCAGGTGGGATATGCACCTTTCTTTTACATAAATCATTTATCTCCTGCAAGCAAGCCTCATCTGCTGCTGGCAGCAGACCAGGGTACTGGAATGAGGACAAATGCTTTCTTCAGGAACCCAGAGCTTTTCAGTAATTTTCAAATAGATTCAGAACACTTGTGACTGAAAAAGTAAATATGTACTCATCAAAGTGAAACCCACATATTTGAGATGCATTTGCCCCAGTGGGATTTAGGTCCAAGACCTGAGTTTTTAGGGACAAACACAACATAAATGGGAAAACTCGTGCTCTGATTCCCAGCCCAGCTGACAGCAGAGGTGTGGAGAAAGGATATTTTTCTCTTCTGAAACTTTGCATTAGTGTGCCTTTGGCACACACTGCAACCTTGACAGTATGGAATTTTGCATAAATAATACACAAAGCAAAGGTGTGGCAGGAAAGCTACAGGTAGCACCAGATTGAAAGAGTGGTGAAGAGAAAAGGGGGAAAAAAGATTGAGGAAGAAGGGGGAAAAAAAAGAGAGATGCCCTCTTGTATCCAAAGGGCGAGCATTACATTACCTCTTTACTTAAAAAAACCCCAACATTTCGTCCGGGACGGAGAATTCCCACTATCCTATTTTGGCCACAGTGGCCGGGTGTCACCGCAGGGCCCGGCTTGTCGCCACAGGGGTCGGCTGGTCGGCACACCGTCCATCTCGTCGCCACAGGGGCCGGCTGTCACCACAGGGACCAGTTCATCGCCACAGGGGCCGCCTAGTCGCCACAGGGGTCGACTGGTCGCCAGAGGGGCCCGGTGTTACCGCAGGGCCCGGCTTGTCGCCACAGGGGCCTGTTCGTCGCCACAAGGGTCGCCTGATCGCCACAGGGGCCGGCTGGTCGCCACAGGGGCCGGGTGTCACCACAGCGGCCGGTTCGTCGCCACAGGGGCCGAGTGTCACCTCAGCGCCCGGCTCGTCGCCACAGGGGCCAGCTGGTCGCCACAGGGCCCGGGTGTCACCACAGGGCCCGGCTGGTCGCCACAGTGCCCGGCTCCTCGCCACAGCGGCCGCCGCGGCTCGGGGGTCCCCTCACCCCGGGCCGGTCCCGAAGGCGGGAAACGCGTGAGGGGATGAGGGCGGGAATGGCGGGCGGGCGGGATGCAGGGAGGGGACACTGTGTGTCCCCGGGACCCCCGGCCCCTCAGGGGGTCATCCTGTGCCCCTCAGCCCCTCAGAGGTCACTCTGTGCCCCCCTGGCCCCTCAGGGGTCACTCTGTTCCCCTCCGGCCCCTCAGGGGACAGCTGTGTCACCGCCTCCCCTGTGGCCTGAGGGGGGACACCGTGACAGCCCCCACACGGCGGCAGCGGGCCACGTCTGCCAAAATTGCTACCGCCACTGTGCAGGCCAGAGGTATTGTAATTATTGTTATTATTACTGGTGTTCTTGTTGTTCGCAGAATCATAGAAATTTTAGGGTTGGAAGGAGGTCACCCAGTCCAACCGCCCCTGCCCAAGCAGGGTGACCTGGAGCAGGTGACACAGGGGCATCTCCTGGTGTTGTGGGATGTCTCCAGGTGTTTTGGGGTGTCTCCTGGTAGTTTAGGATCTCTCCAGATGTTTGGGGGTATTGGGGTGTCTCCAGGTGTTTTGGGGTGTCTCCAGGCAGGGAGGTCCACACCGTCTCCCTGTTCCAGCTGTTTCAGACTCTGCCACCCTCCATGGAAAGAAGTTCTTAGTCATGCTGAGGTGAGGTGAAACTTCCAGTGTTTAGTTTGTGCTCCACTGAAAGAGTCTGGCACCATCCTCTGACAGGATATTTTTGTAGACTAATGAGATCCCTTCTCAGTCTTCTCCAGGCCCAGGTCCCACAGCCTCTCCTTGTGAGATGCTCCAGACCCTCCATCATCTTTGTGGCCTCCACTGGACCCTCTCCAGTAGCTCCTTGTCTTTCTTGAACTGCAGAGCCCAGCATTAAACACAGCACTTCAGATGTGGCCTCACTAGGGCTGAGTTGTTAATATTATTATTATTTTATTATCCAACAGTAATCAGTGAGGCTACCCAAGTAGCACATCTCTTTTCCCACAGTAGCACCCACGAACCCCCAGCAGGTTAAAACCCAGGCAGCCCTCATGGGGAAGTTTATTTTGAAGGTTTAGGTGGCCAGGCCAAAGTTGCAGGAGGAATTCCAGGCCGACACTCCAGGGTTTTTCCTGGAGCTGTGTAACGAGTCGCTCTCTGTCCCTGTAGGTTCACCTGCCTTTCTCCAAGTGAAATCCAGCTCCCAGCGCCCTCTGCCAGCCAAGCTCCACGGAGAGGGGACCAGCCTTTATCCAAAGGCTGTGCTAACCTCTGCTGGCAGATCCTCGGTGCTGCACCGGCTCAGATGCTACTAGAAGTAAGCTTGTGGTTGAGCAGACAAAAAGACATCGGAGGAGGTATGTTACATCTGCTTACTCATACTTTTGTATGCATTTGCTACTACAGAGGATTGGAATTTTTTAATTGGGTGTGAGTTTTTACGGCATCGGTGATTTAGATTAATTAGGACCCTGCTCATCCAAGTATGAACATGTTTATTTCCTCAGACAGCACAGCTTTTATTACCAAGCAGTTCTGTAACTGCAGTTTGCAGCTAATCCGCATTTTTCTGTTTGAAGATGTGGATACAGCATAGCAGGTGCCATCTGACATAGCTGAGGGATGCATTTGATGCATGTGATAATGTCAGTAATGCTACTTCTCATTTTAGTGGTTGAACAAAAACATCACACTCATGACCTGTACCCAACCTTATCCCACTTCTTCAAAAGGTGATATTTCATATCTGTAAGACAGGTACTCTTCATATCAATAGGTACATTAAAGGCTTCATGTGAGGCTGCAGCCAGAAGTTGTAGGAACTACAAACGTTGTCTTTTTGCCTTGAGGAATTTAAAATCTAAACAGGTTTTGGACAGGATAGGAACAAAATGCAGGCAACTGACATATGATTCCAATTTACCTTGACTCCTGTTAGTGTGCCTTATTCAGTAGGTGCATGCAGAGATGGAAGCCACAGAGGATAAATGAGAACTGGATTTCATTAGAAGCTTCCATTAAATTGGGAAGAAATCAGGTGCTAGTCTTCACTTCAACTATTAACAGTAGAAACAGATTAATTGTCATCTCATCTATGAAAAAACCTAACAATTGCCTCCCATTCCATTTGCAACTATAGCTCGTGGTCTTCTATCCCCTTAATTGAAACACATAATAGAAAAGCTTCTATGAGGCAAGATTTCAGCCAGAATTAATTTCTTCATTTTCTCTAGTCTGCAACTTTATGTTATTTTACCATAGGCGAAACAGCAGACCACAGCAACAAACATGCTTCAATCTGAAGGTACCCTGAGAATTCTTGCTTAAGACATATACTTTTAATCTACTAAACCCCTGATTTCTAAGAAAAATCTGTGGCCATAGGAAAGCCTCAAAATTAAAACCGTCATGTAGACAACATGCATGTTGCTACAAGTCAGACCTTAATGGACCAAAAATATTAGATAGAACTGTCTGTTTAATTAGACACGGATCAAAAATGAAGAACTAAGTACTTTCCCATCATTCCCTGCAGGTTTTGAAGTTGGCATTTTTCCCCCTCTGCATATAGTTAGTTGTTTGCCTCGGGTTGTAAAGAAATGCAGAGGGCTGTTATTAAAGCACCGATAATTTGCTGAACTCCATCTTTTGTGGAACTTGCTGAGTTAGAAAATTCCTGTTCACCTCCTCCCCCACCTCTCCTTGACTGGAATAACTGAAGAACAAATATCACATTATGGTGTTTGGTAAAAGGATCGAGTGTGTTTGCAGTTAATTGACTAGCACAAGACAGAACAAATCCTAAAGCTCAAGCCTGTCCAGCTAAATGACAAGGGAAGTAAAAAAGTATTTGCTTTCTAAAACTGTATCATGGCAAAGACACATGGTTAAGATTTGCTGTGATTAGTGCTTTATATTCAGACATTGACTCCTAATATAGTTTGTTAGGAAGTTCTCCATGCAATCAGAGCCTGAACACATACAGGAGATAAAGAACTGCCACTACATGAGAGTCGGAGAACACAGAAACCCCTCTCCCTACTCATCAGCTGTTCAGTGATGGGCTCGAGTTAGAGGTCTGCATTTGCCATTTCAGAACTCCATTCCATCACACTAAGGGTTTTTATGCAGTTCTCCACGTACCATCCCAACGGAGCAGCACAGCAGGTTCTGTCAAGGCCAGTGGCCTGAGTTTAGATTTGGCAAGGATGGCAGTTAGTTAGCACTTTCCCCCTTCTGCCACAGATTACTGTTTCCAGGTTGGTACAACTAAATCCTATACCTGTTCACCATGTGGTAGCTGCCACCATTTTTCACTAGCATTAATATTCCTCTAAACCACAGAAACCAAGGACTACAGAACCCATCCAATTATCCCCAGGGCAGACCTCAGTGCAGATAAGCAGAGCTCCTGGCTCCATCAGGTGCTCTCATTAAATCTCCTGCCAAACACACATCCACAGCCCCAGTCTCGTAGCTGACAAATAGAAATGAAATGTCAGGCAACCACAGAATCACAGAGGCTTTTGGCATGAGGGATGGACATCACTTAAACCACACAGAAGTATTACCAGGAAGCACAGATTTGACATTTCTCACTGAATGTTCCCAACATGGAACAATCATTTGCATTCCTTTCCCCGCTCAATCCACTTTTGCAAAGGGCCTGATCTTTCCATTAATCACTGATAGAAGCAGGCTCTTGTCTTAGATTAAAATGAAATAGATTTCCTGTTTGCCTCTACTTGATAGCCTTTATTACACATACTCAAGTAAGTGTCCCTTTCTGCTCCACTGCATTCTTCAATCTTCCATTTTGGTGCAATTGCTTTGTAGTTCAAGGAAAGACATGAGAACAGGGAGTATTTTAGAACATTTCAATGATTTCACATATAGTATAGACACTAGTTGAACAGCTCAGCAACCAGGGAGGGAGGATGCAGTTTCTGTCCTACTGACAACAGTCACAATGCACTTCTGATGTCATTCTGAGAGGGAAAAGGGCCAGGAATTCTCACAAACGTTGTCCAAATTAGGCTGGTTCTTATGATTCCTTACAATTACTGCTTCAAGCAGTGGTATCACCTGCTAAGGAATTAGTATCAAGTTGGAAAAGAAAGCAAGAGCAAACCATCAGTGTCTTGACCTTGTCACTCGTGGTGCAAACACATCTCAGCAGGGTGGTGTGACAGACCAAGCTGATGGCCTTCCCTAAGGAAAACAGTTAGGAAGTGCTGGAAAGGGGTGAAGAATCTGTTTAACACTGAAAAGAGAAGCAACCTCTGCTACCCTCTGAAGACAGGATTTCACACTGCATCCTCACACTGCTCCATGTCTGCAAGTTGCCACAGGATGGCAGCAAAGGGGAGACAGATTTTTCAGCTGGATAAACTGCTAATGCTCAAGCTCTTGAGCTTTGGGAGAAACAAGATTTCCAAGAGAATCTGCTGATGGGACCATTATTTCACTTGATGCCTTCTGGGAAAGAACAATGAAAACAATGCAAATGGATTTTATGAGATGGTTGGTACCACTTATTGTTTTTATCATATGTAATTGCATAACATTCTACAGTTCTTTTGCACCAGGATACTCCATCTCTGTGTTTGGTTTTTGAGTTTGTTGTTTTTTTCTTTAAAGCCTCTGTAGATTTTTATCTATATTTTTACTTATTTTTTATTTTATTCAGTTCAAGCAAGCGTACACAAAGTCAAAGTCATGGAGGAGACAGATGGGGTGAAAACAAAAGAAAATAATCTCTTTATAGGAAAAAACAGCCCAGTTTATTTTAGTGCTTGGACTTTGCCCAGTGACTTGCAGGGGGAGCACAAATTTAGTCAGCATTTTACAGGTTCTCTACCCGTCTTTTCTGCGTTGTGTGGCCTTTAGAGGGAAACAGTTTAAACTGCAGCTTTAGAGAGCTAGGAGAAATTGTGGGAGATCCAACCCTGGCCTAGTGTCCTTCTGATCAGACCAAAATTCCAGAGTAGCAAGTGTGTCAAACAGCAAATCCAGAGCATCATGACTGTTTAGCTGAGCTCAGCCAACAGAGCTGTCCCCAGAGGCAGGCATGTTCTGACATTCTGTTTACTCCACGCACAAGGACATCATGAAACTGAAGTCCTAGAACAACTCGACCCTTTTGCCTCCTGCACAACCAGGAGTGAAGTACATTTGAATTACCAAGGCCTGAACAAGTTCAAGCAAACAACTCTTCAGGGTTCCCTGTCAGCAAGTGGACCAACAGAGAGCTGTTCACAAAAGTAAGACTCCTCTTGGAGGAAACTGTTGCAGAGTAACAAGGGAAGTATTCAAAATAAACAATCAATAACCCATCCTAGGCAGATGCCTGCTCTTCCCTCATGCTATAGAACTTTGACAGAATAACAACTCCATTGGAGTTCTGAATGCTTTAAACTCACTAAGAGGAACATAAGCACTATAGTGACAAATCCCAATACAATTCCTTTAGACTAAGGAGGAAGAAAAAACAACCAACTTTAGTCAGGATCTAAAACATCCTTTCTAGCTGACATAGCAAAACAGGGACTGAAAGGCATCAACGACTAGCTATGCAAAGCATCAATACTTTCAGCTAGTAATCCATATAAAATGAATAAATAATTCATAATTACATTTGTAGTGTACACCATGCATGTCAAGAATAGTTCCAGAGAGAGAAGCAAAGCGTGCTTTGCTCTCTAAAAGCAGAAATCCTCCAATTATTACTGTGTCTCTGGAAAGTCTCTGGACTGCAGAGACACAACTGAACCTCAATTTACAGTTGCCACATTGGGTATTTTTCCCATGGTGTTTTACAGCCTAGATCGACTCCAGGCATCCTAAAATACAGAGGAAGTATTCCAAGAATACACTTATAGCACTCTACAGGAGGTGCATAACAACCTGAAGAAAGCAAGATTCAGTCCCAGAGAACTGAAGTTCCTTGCTCACTCTGCACACCTCTGGCTTTGTCCCCACGTACAACACAAGCCATTTACACTGAGGCTCTAGTAAAGCAACTGCTGTTGACTCCTTCTCCTGGATTCCAGTCCCCAGTTCCTTCCCTTTGTTGCTCAGATCACACAGCTCTCAAACAGGCAGGAGCTCTGGGGGATATTCACCATAGCAGTACTTGGCAATTGGATCTCTGTAGGTGTTCTCATGCTGCACACTCTGTCAGGAAGAGGAGGAGAAGCTTTAACAATACACACATATTGAAACAAGGCACCCCTTCACCGAGGGCCAAACCCCACAGCATTTATTTCCCAAATTCTTCTACACATTAGAGTATCATCTGGAGTCAAACCACACTGTACTCCCAACATACAAAAGGCAGTTGCTAAATTACAGGACTTTAATGTTGAACCATACCCAGAACCTTCTTTTCAGGAGACTATCCAAGTTAGTGGGGATAGATTCAAAAAAAAAAAAATATGTATGTGCTTAGGCAGTATCATCAAATGTCATAAGCAAGCAAGGCACAGTTAAGTTGCTGCTTGACATGTGTGCATTTGTCTTGAAAAAGCTAGAGTTCACATACTATGGTTAAAAAACAAAAAAACCCCAGCTTTGAAGACATTTGGAACTATGTCCTTTGTTTACAGTCCATCCTTATTGCTGCATTACATACACAAACTGCATAAGATCAGCAACAGCACTTTCTAAAAGGGCCAATGCTTGCTTAGACCAAAAGTAATTCTAAATAAAATTACATGGGTAACAGAAGCTCACCTCTGTTCTCAAACAAAAAAAAAAAAAAACCCCAAAAATTACAGCATACTTTTGGAGTTACTATGCAGATCATTGTCAGCATATGGTAAGTTTCCATCTGTATCATAAAATAAACGGCATTCTGAAGCTACTGGGAACAGCTCTCACTGTTTTCATCCTTATGAGAACTCCCTCAGAACTCATCCAGGATCTTCACTGGTCACTGAACTCACATAGCCTCTTTTTAGTTAAGTATCTCTTTTCTAAAGAGGGTGTGCAACCCGTCCTGCTCTAAATACGCATTTGCTTTCACATTAGCACTCAGCCACAGCTCCAGCATTCATGAACATGCAAGCACAGCACACCAGCCGTTCACAGGACTGAGCTCCATCAAGGGCACTTTTCTGGGCCCTACCTCTGGACATGTACTTGTGCCTTACCTGTGATGAAGTCCTACATTTGGCCAGACACAGCTCAAAGTGATCCTCCACTGCCATGAAGAGGTTTTGGAAAGCAATAGCTGCCCGGTTCAAGAACCGCTCCAGGAGATGTTGCTAAAGCAGTTAGCAAAGAAACACAAAGCAACACTGTACTTCAACAAGGAGTAATCAAAGCCCACCCTGACCTAAACAACTCAGGTAGCAGAGGAATAGTAAGCAACCCCCCGTTGGATTTCCAGCAAGCACTGAAAGGCTAATGCTTCACGGAGCCCCAGCAGTAGGAAGAGAATCTAGAGAAGCTCACAGAATACAGGGAAGTGCCAATTACAAAACTGATACTGGCTGAAATAACTTTTTCTGTAGTAATTTCCCTCCAGAAAAGGCAACTGCCCTGAAGCTGAAACACTTTGCAAGGCTCCCAGTATTTCCCCTCAGAGGTGGGAAGGATGAATTTTGCTAAAGCTTTATCTACAGCTTGCCAGATGGTCCTTGCAGGCTCTTCCTCATCCTTCCAAGAGAAGGAACCGTCCCCTCTAAGGAAAAGGCTCCTCAGAAAAGAAGCACTTTTAGCTGCTTTCAGAGGAACCTGAGCAGCTGCTGGGAAGCAGGAGGGAGTGGTGCACCTTGCTGGGCTGCAGGCAGCAGGACACGCAGTACTCGTAGACGCTGCAGCAGCCGTTGGGGAGGCAGCTCTCACAGCTGTACAGCCGCGTGCTGGGCACGCGCACGTCGCAGCAGCCGTTCAGCAGCACGTCCTTCCTCTCACAGATGTACCCTGCAAACAACACCAGCACTTACAACTGTGCGTTCTACAGCGATCCACAGTAAGAATCACGGTACTTAAGAGCAGGATTATCTATCATTTAGTAGATGGTGATCCCGCTCAGTCTGACAGCAATGACACTTAGACACAGAGCAATGTTTCAAACAGCCTGGTGTTACCTGCACAACTATTATGCACCTCCTCTAATATGTGCTGTCTATACAGTATGAGTGTTTAAATGCAGAATTTTTAAGTTCTGATGCCCTTCTGACGTAATTCCGTGTTGGAAAAGGGGAAAGGAATTGGTGGTGATTGTACTGGAAAAAAACTGTGATACATTTTCTTTCAACAAGTCTGTGTCTGGATAACACTCTATACAGTTCAATATGAAAAGATTTACTTTTATCCATGCAGAACAGCTGTAATATTCATTGCTGAGTGGGACTCATCAGTAGTATAGAACCATGTGTATGCTCTTATGGAAACTGTACTACCCCAGTGTTAGACTGCAAGAAAGATCTGGAATTTTTAGAGACCTTAGGAATTGGCACCACACATAACTCAGGCAGTGCCAAACTGAACACTGATGCAAATCACAAAAGATGTGGTGGGTTTTCTATAGCCTTGACTTCTGGTCAAGAAAGTTCCAGTGCCTGAGCAACAAGCACAGTGGGGAAGCACATGTGCAGAGCAGGAAAGGCTCTTCAACTTCTGACACTTAAAACAAGTGGTTAATATCCTTAGGTTTACAAGGATCAGATGAGCTTGTTAACCGTGACCCAGCACTAATTACACATGTCCTGAGCTGCCTCCACACAAGGCCAATGGAGTTTCCTCAATTGCTCTCCCCAACACCAGGAATACACTGCAGGGAGATACAAACAGCAGGACTCAGTGTTTCTGTTCTGTGCAAAGCTAACTGGAATTCTTTGAGGTGATCCTGGAACAGCACAGTCCCACTCATACAGCCCTGGCCCTGAGCTGAGCCTGCTGGGCCTGGGCCTGCACAGAACCAACCAGCAGTGTCTGCAGCCACAGCCAAATTCATCCAGCCAGAGGAGAAAATGCCACTGGCTGCGTGAAAACACCCTAATAAAGTGCACTTGTTACTTGGAGGTGCCTTCAACAGTCCAGCACTGCCATGTGCAGAATGAAATCTTAGTATCAAATATACCCAGTTCATCCGTAATGAGGAGCTTCCCCTGCACAGAATTCCTGCACTGGTTACTCAGCTGGCTGCTGTTTCCCGGACTGAACTTCACCTTCCACAGGATCGGCTGCTCGTGCTCCTGCACTTGGAGGAGATTCCGATCTCTCACCATCCTCTCCTCCTGCAAGGAAAGACAGTAATGCAACCAAACATGCAAGTTCCTTCTGCCACTTCAATCCACGTGCTTTTCCCACAATTAGAAATGCCTAGTAGCTGTAAACTCCAAAGCACAGCAAACTCCAGCACTGATAGCGTAAGCAACATACTACTTGGAGTATCTTATTTTGTGCTGTACAGAGGAAGATACACAATCCAGTACTACAGGGGTGTGCAAGTTCACCAAGGGATCAGCCAACACAGCTGAACTCGGTTACTTACAACCACAAAAGTGGTATGTATTTTATTGAATAACCACAGCTGCACATATATCGCTTTCTGAGTCCCTTGCTAGTGGAAATACCACTCCCAAGAGGTACAACAACAATAATCAACAACAAACAACGATAATCAACAACGAGCGATAATCAACAACAAACAATAATCAACAACAAACAACAACACAATGAACAACAATAGTCCCTTGGAGATTCTCTTTTTCCAGTTTTGGTTCAAAAGCGTTCAAAACTGTGTTTGGCACTGTTGCTGTCAAACACAGTATCAGGCATTACTATTTTAAACTGGTATTTAATAATTGCAGTGTAATTCTAACAGCACCGTAATTGAGGAGACCAGCGCCAGCACCTAAAGAACCCCAGCTAGGGGATGTTTGATCCCACCCCAGGGCGTGCCGGGCCCGCAGCTCACTGACCTGCTTGAAGGTGCTGGTGATGAAGTACACGAGCGAGAGCCCGAACACGACGCCGAGCACCCAGCGCTTCCTGAGCAGCCTCCGCCACAGCACGGCCCCGCAGGGCACCATGGCAGGCGGGCAGGGAGCGGTACCCCCGGTACCCCGGCAGGGAGCGGTACCCACCGCACCGCCGGTACCCCGGGCTCGGCTCCGGCCCGGGCTCGGCTCCGGCCCCAGCGCTTCCGCCGGCCCCGCGCAGGGGGCGGAAGCCGCGGCCGGGCGTGCGCGGGGCGGGACCGGGACCGGGACCGGGGGCGGGACTGGGACTGGATCGGGATCGGGATCGGGGCCGGGATCGGGATCGGGGCCGGGATCGGGGCCGCGCCGGTGGGTACCGGGGGCACCCCCAGGGCCGGGCAGGGCTGGCTCCCCGTATTGCAGCGGGAATCTCCTGCCTCGGCTTATTCGGGAGAAAAGGCCTCCCCTTATGTCTCTGTGTGTGCGTGTATGTGTGTATGTACAGAACGTATCTATAGATGCGTGTATATATAGGCGTGTGTGTATATGTATGTATATACAGATAGAGGTATATATGTGTGTATGTAAGTACATACATACATGTTTGTATGTATGGAGCTGTAGACACGTATATATGTATATATGCGTATATGTGTATATATATATATACATCTAGCTGCACATATAGATATGCATATAGATAGATATAGATATATATGTGTGTATATAAGTACATAGATATATGCTTGTTTGTATGGAGCTGTACACACACACACATATATATATATGTATATATACATATATGTGTATATGTGGGGGTATATATATATATACACATCTAACTGGGTATATAGATATGCACATAGATATAGGTACATGTGTGTATAAGTACATATATATGTATGTATAGAACTGTGTATGTATGTATATGTACATCCATGTATATATATATAGGTGTATACACATCTAGGTGCATATATATATAGATGTATAGAGACATGTATGTATATGTATGTAAGTATGCATATGTATGTACAGAACTGTACATATATGTGTACATAAACATACATATATATATATATAGGTGTTTATATATATACATCTAGATGTATCTATGGATATGTATATATAGAGAGAGAGATGTGTGTATATAAGTATATATGTAAATATGTGTTTGTATGTATAGAACTGTACTTAAAAATGTATATATGTATATATACATGTGTATGTATATATAAGTGTATATATATATATATACATCTAGGTGTATCTATGGATATGTATATAGCTAGAGGTATAAATTTGTGTGTAGATATATGTATGTGTATATATGTACTTATATATGTGTACATATGTATAGCTGTGTGTATATAGATGTATCTATAAAAATATATATATTCTATTATATATGTGTGTAATATATATTGTATGATGTCTGTGTGTATATATAAATACATTTATACCTGTATTTATGTATTACACACACTCTCGTGTGTAGTAAAACATGCATATATACACATGAAGGCAGAGCACAGCTCTGGGAGTACACCCAGGGCGGTCAGTGCAGTGAGCAGGGCTGCAGGTGCCAATCCCAGAGGAAAACGGCCTTGTGGGATCATGCACGTGGGCAGGGATTGGAGCGCTGAGGGTTCCCAAGGACGCAGAAAGGTGACACTGGCTGTGCTGTGCTGAAAAGAACTCTCTGCATGTGCTTCTTACAGATGTGCCGTGTGAGCACAGCCAGCCAGGGGCATTGCAGCTGTCTGGCTTGAGGGACCTGTGGTGAGTTGGAAATGTGCACCAGCTTGGACTATGTGAGGGACTCCGTGTGTGAGATGTCTGCATGCTCTTGAGCTTCTGCCTGTCCCACCTTGCACCTCTGCATACAGCTGTTGTTCAGGTACTGTTCACAGATGGCATGGCCAAGTGTAGCAGAAATGCAGGAGCTGTCAGTACTGAAGCTGAGTGGCTGTTGGAGCAAAGGCCATGTGGATTCTGTCTGACCAAACCTGCAGGACTGTGCAGAACAGATGATTACATCTCCTGATGTCCTGCATCTTCAGAACTTGGCATTCATGTCACTGTCCCCTTCCTGGCTGGTCCCAAAAGTGTCTCCGCATAGAGCTGAATGTCATTTTGGAGTGTGATTTCACCCCTCATCACAATCTAGACTTCTAATGGTCTAGAGGAGCGTGAAGGATTTTCCAGGTTCCAGAGTTACCTCTGCACTGGCTCTGGCTCTCAGCTTGTAGCATGGGGAGATGGAGAGATTTCATTTTAAGCAGTGACCTCAAAGTTGTTCACAGGCAGGACAGCTCTGCCTGCATGGGTCAGCCTGTCTTGGCCTGTTCATCATATCTTAATTGCTGTTTTGGTTCAAAAGGAGTATAGTATTAACGTATTAGTCAACAGAGATACTGTCAGGTTAGAGTTAAATAATGTACTGCAGGGAAAGCATCGAAGATTCCTGGAATACTGAGTGTTGTTACCTCAAATTCAGAGTATATCATTTGGAAAAAACCCACAGTATCTATTTTTGACTGTATAAAACTTAGAGATCCTTGTAAAAAGAATTTAGGCCCTGAAATCACAACACAAGCTGAAATGTACAGCAAGAGATTAAAGATTACAAGATAAGATATACCAGATAAAAAATTTGCCATTAAGAGAGTGCTGGTGACTTATTTAAAAGAAGATTGCCATAATCTGCTTGTATTTTTTCATAAAAGGTGTTTATACCTTTGCTTTTTTCCTCCCTCTCAGTTTCACAAGGCAAGTTTCTGCAGAAAGAGGAAGAAGGGGGATCTCATTTCCCGAGAGCGCATGTTGAGTCACGCGTCCCATCAGGAGCCACCCTGTTAGATGTCCTCAAGTTCTCTGCCAGGACATGCCATCATCACCCAGCTGGACGCTCCTTGTGACTGCCTTGCCCTGCAAAAGGGGACCTCCCTAGTTCCTGCCCTGTGTGCCTGTGCTTCTGTTTGCCAGTTCAGAGCTGTTCTGTGCCAGTGGGCTGAGGAACAAGTGGCAGCTGGAGGTGCTGTGCCACAGAATCAGATGCCTTGTGCCAGCCATGTGCCCAGCTGAGCGGGCTCCTCAGCCCCCTCACTCCCAGGGCCTGTCTCAGTAGCCACACTGGGGTTTGCTCACCTGCAACGTTAATGTTGAGCGTGTTGTGTTTTAAGGTTTTGAGGAAAATGCAGAGACGGCACAGCAGCAACACTGACAACGTGCCTCCTGAAAGGTAAACCCCTTTCCTTTGTCTTTCCTCCATTTCCCTCTCCAGGGGAAGGTTCTGATTAAAGTGTAGGGGGTGTTTTAGCTCAAAATTGAGAAAGACACTTGTGCCTGTGGTGTGGCCAGGCTTTCTGCTCAAGTTTGGGGAGTTTAGACACAGATTTACTGTTCTCCTTCGTGTCAGCTATTGACTGCTGCCAACCACAGTGTTTCAGGATGATCCAACGTGGAACTGGCTTGGCATGGGCAGGACATTTTGGAGCTCTGGGAGAGTGATTCGTGGCACAGTCCTGTGGGGATCCTGAGTGCAATCAATCTGCACAGATCCACTTGTATGAACAGGAACTATTTATACCGTTCTTATTAAGGTGCTTAGAAATTCTGCTGGCTGAAAGTCCCAACTGCTAGGACTAAGTGTTTTATAAAGAGCTTGGATGATCCTTTACATCTTCCCAGAGTCTGTCTTAGCTTCATGTGTGTGAGTATTTAGATGTAGAATACCTCTAATTCATTTCTGTAATTACAACATCAGCAAGGGAGCCTTGCCACCGTTGTTGTTCTGGTACTAAGTATTCCCCAGTGCTTTCCCAGAGTTAGAGCTTGACTTTTCTTGTTTCTAGAGAAGAAACTAATCTAATTACTTGAAGACAAAGATGGAACTAACAAATTTCATTGTTCTGGCTGAGTTCAGATTATAAGTGAAAGATCATTAAGTATTTCTTAGTGGTTTTGCAAGCAGAGTTGAAACTTGATGTCATTGGCCCCTACTAGCATGGGACTGTTGTCAATTTCAGGGGAAAAGAAAGCCATCTCCATCTTTTTTCCTGCAGGATGCTGCCCAAGCCTCAGTGCAGTCTGTGGGGTTCACATCAGCAGACAAGGCTGAGGCTTGAGAGGCACATAAGGTGCTGAACGGGCCTTCTTGTCTTCCATGCAGAGCTCTCTCTGAGTCTGTTCAGACTTGTAAGACACTTCAGGAACTGTTTGAATAGTTAAAATATATTCAGGATATGTGTCTGTTAACTGAGTGCAAAAGATATGCTGAGTAATCAGTTGGCTTTTATAAATACTTCTGGTTTTCAGCAGGGTCAGTAGCAGAGGCTGAAGGGTTCTAACCACAGAGTGGAATGCTGTTGCCACTGGTCTTCTCTTCTGTTAACTTCAGCAGCCTCACAATTTCATCCTCGTTTGTTTTTAGATATGTCCCATATTCCTTCCCGCTGAAGGCATAGTCCTGTATCCTGGTAGTATTATTCCAAACAGTCGTTGTGTCTTTATTTGTAACACTGGGTTCCACCCAGTCTGTTGGTTAATGTTCCCAGACCTAAGTGCTGTCACATTCCGTCCCTGTGTTGTGTATACATCCCTGAATTGTAATGGTAAGTGTAAAACCCAAAAGCTGGTTGAGGAATATTTCAAACAAGAAAGAGGTGTGCAATATCTTGTTGACTTGAATCCTTGCTGGAGCCTGTGAACAGACAGTGGGAATGGGGTGTAGCTATAAAAAGTCTTATTAGGAGTTTACTTAGTGGGGAGGTATGCCCAGAGAGGTTTGAAGCTGTCCCGAGAGTGAGGTGAAAGGCAGTGCTCTGTGCCTTGTAAGGTGCCTGGGGAGGCTTTTGAACCCATGGGGGAGAGAGGGTGAAGGGCCCTGTATGTGACTGCATGTGCTGTCTCAGCTTGTGATCACTGTTTCTAAAGCTAGAGATCTCCAGGGATTAAAATCAAGAGAGACCAAAGCTCTGCAACGTGCCTTATTTGTGGGCTTTGCCTCTTGCTGAGCTTATTTATTCTTTACTCTCCTGCAAGTTAGACTGGTATTTGCTGTCTGCCAGGCATTTCCTGCCTAATGATCATCCTACTTGTTACCTGTATTGTTCTCTGTTAGCTAAACTTTCTCTGTATTCATCTCAGTACCACAGTACTGACTTCAGGTGATAAAAGCCTGTTTTCTTTTGGTATTAGGATGAAAGTATTTAGACTTTCTTTGTGAAATCTGGCTCAGGAAAGAATCAGTGCCAGAACTAACTGTGTCCAATGCTAAGTAACTTGGGTACACCCATGTCCAATTTGCCAGGAATATCAAAATAGAAGAATTTCTCTTGATGCATGGGCACATCCTTATAGTGTTTGTCAGGTCAGGGACACACAAGCAATTCTCAATGCTTCTCTTCCCCAGCTGATTCTGTCTCTTGTTGGTGCAGCTCATCAGTGGGCAGGTAGTGATCATCCCTAAATAAAGACAGAAGATTTTGGGAGTAGGTTATTGCTTTGAGTTAGCTTAGTTAACTTGTTTGTCTGTCACACGACCTGTCTTGGTTGTGCTGTGTCAAGTTCCATGGGGTTTTGTATATTTAGATACTGAAGTCATTATGGATGATGTTAATTTGGCGTTGAATGTGCAATTTCTTTGGTTCCCCCAAAAGGAAACAGGGTGCTGGGGAATTTTGTTCTTGAGATGAAGGAACTGGTGCATTTTGCTCAGGTCTTTGGAAGTTCTCTGATGATATGAGTGTGGTTACTGGCCTCTAGTTGTGCAACTGTGGCTTTCCAGCAGTGCACAGAGGAGAAAGCACCTGCCATCTGGAGACCTGCGTGTTCTGATAGTGTGTGAGGAACTGCTGAATCCCTGCAGCCTGCCGAGTTCTGCATCCCTCGCCGTGGTGTAACCCCTTTCCTCTCGGCCCCCTGCAGGAACCGCAGCCAGACGGTCAGTTCCGACCCCAGCGTGGATGAAAGCGGCGTGTTTGAAAGCCTGAAGGCCGAGGCCTCGTCCCCGCAGCAGCTGTTCTCGGGCCTGGCCGGCATCCCGGCGGGCTCCATCGCGGCCGCGCCGTTCCAGGCGGGGCTGGTGCTGGGCTCCTCCGCGGCAGGTGGGGAAGTGTTCATCCAGATGCCGGCCCCGAGGGAGGAGGGGGCCAGCCGCGCAGAGGGAGCCCCCTTCCACAACCGGCAGCCGCCCCACCACTTCCACCACGGCCACCACCGCGGGCCGTCCCTGCTGCACATGGCCGGGAGCGACCGGCACGGCCACGCCGAGGAGGGCGCCGAGGAGCAGGCTGGCACCCCGGCCCCGGCGCTCTCAGAGCTCAAGGCTGTCATCGGGTGGCTGCAGAAGGGACTTCCCTTCATCCTAATCCTCCTGGCTAAAGTCTGTTTCCAGCACAAGCTCGGTAAGCACCCTCCCTGTTGGAGCTGGAGGTGTTTTGGAGAGCAGTAGGGAAGCTTCGTGAGGCTGTGGTGTCTGTGTGACAGTGCCCAGGTGTAGTCTAGCCTGAAGCGGACATACTCAGATGCTTGAGTATGGGAGAATGCTTGTGAAAAATTCACCCTACGTCCAGTCCAAGTGGCTTTCATCTGTGTCAATCCCATCTGTTTCCCATCCTGCCCAGTTTTGTTCCTTTTCCTGATCCCTCCTTGACATTCCAGGGCTTCTTCCTCAGAGCTCTCTCTGGTGAGATGGGGAGAGCTTACACTGGTGACTAGCAAAGGTTCTGTGGAGTACAGAAGGGTTCAGAGGGATGAGACGCTTGTCTGTCTGGTAGGGTGGTAGTTGTGAAATCAAGTCAAACAGCATCAGCAGTTACATGTTACAGTTGTGATCTTCAGAGTTCCCTAAAGAATATGTCTGTCCAGGTGTTTTTTTAATGGTGCCTGAGTATTTTAGCACTATAAAATCGTGTGTGTGGCACGTTTGAGGATCCTTACTCATTCTGGGAGTAGAATGCTGAGATTATCAACACTTCATCTTAGTCCACTTACAGCTCTGACAGTATTCCCCAAACCAAGGATTTGGTTAATTCATGTCTGCAACATCTCGGCCTTTGGATGTGATACCCTGTAGGGTTTTGACAGTGTGCCCTGTCCTCCATGAGCTCCTGAACTGCTGTTCACAGCAACCACAATGCAGCCACAACTTGGAGCCCTTGTGTTCTCCTTCAGCACAGAGCCTGACCCTGGGACAGAGTGTCCGTGCTGGGCTGGGAGCTCCCTGCAGTGCTTCGTGTTCATTTGCAGTGAATTTGAAACACAGAGTCCTCAATGCCCTGGATTAGCCACCTATATATTTAAATTCCCAGTGCATCCATAGTATCACCCAGTAATGTGTTCTCTGAGCTGGTGTCCCTGGCTCAGGACTGATCCCCCTGCTCACTCCCCCCTGACAGTGCCTTTCCTGCAGGGATTGCTGTGTGCATTGGCATGGCCAGCACCTTCGCCTACGCCAACTCCACACTCCGAGAGCAGGTCGCTCTGAAGGTGAGTCCAGCATTTTTCCTCCTTATATTCCCAGGAAACACACGCAAAACAACATCTGTGATGAAGCCTCTTTTGCAGCGTGGTGCTGAATGCCTTTATATGTGCACAGATCTGCCACAATCCTGCCTTCCTCTCCTACTTCTCCACATTGATGCTCTCGCACAGTTTCTCCCCCACCTATTTGTGCAGGTGTGGCATAGTTAAAAAAAGAGAGGGCAGGCCAGGGATGTTGGCATCTACATCTCCCAGTGCCACTGACTGGCAGTGCACATTCCATGTTCTCTGCACCTTGCTTTCCCATTATGAACAGCAGAGATGCTGAAACACATCTGACTTGTTAATGATGAGATTTAACTTACTAGCATGAGATGTTTAGCTGAAAGATTTTGTAGATGTATTGCTTGTTAGTGCCTTGATAATGCTCTGTGGAGAATATACAGAAACCAGCAGATCTTTCCAGGTCTTACAATCTTTGGTGTCAGGAGAACAGTCCAACAGCACTAAAAGCACAAGACTAGAATTCCTTTTTTATTAAAATTACGTGAGTGGCACAAGTGTGTACTTGGTATCTACCAGTAGCAGTGGAATAAATGTGCTACAATGCTGAATGAAGAGATAAATTGCACAATCATGTAATAGATTGCTGTTGCCTTGCACTTTGCACCTCTCTCCTTCCAGCAGCGTGCCCCTTAGTCCCCCTGCTTTAAATCTCAGCCTAACATCCTGGCTGTTGAATAGCTACAGAGACCTATTTCCTTAATAAATCAGCTCACAAGAAGAATGGTGGGTGTTTTCCTCCCAGGAGTAAAATTTACTCCCCAAAATTACCCAGGGCCAAGACCCGGACCAAGATCTTCTGCCATGTAGCTCTGTCTATAATGTTCCATGTATTTTGAAATGCAACATCTGCACTTCTTCTGACCTTTAATTATTTCTTCAATCAAAAATGCATGTTCTGGGACCTCCATGCATTGGATAACATTCAGATGTGCTGCGTGTAGTGATGGGTTATATTTGATTTAGCCAAACCTTCTGAGTGACTTTGGATATATTTATAAAAACCTCCTTTGATGAAGTGTCACTCCAACCAGGTGACAGCTCAGAATTCAGGACAATATATGGAACTGACTTTTTTTTAAATCTGCCTGTTATACTACATTTTAAATATCGGGAGAGTTTAGATGTCCCAGGAAAGATCCCAACTTTGAAGGCTGCATTCTGCCAGTAAGGCTGTCACATTCACCAGCATATTGCAATTAATTTCCCTGAAGTTACTTTTTTGAAAGGTTAGCTGTGTGAGAGCCATTTCTGCCTGTTTTTGTGGATGTCTTTACCTGGCAGGCTATTTCTAAGCCTTAGTCCTGTGTAAATAAACTACTTACTGAACTGTTACTTACTCATTTTCATCCCCTGGGTTGGCCTGACTTTTTTCAGCAGTCGAAGCCTCAGCACAACCCTTGAGACTTTGAATTTATCTTCTCTCCTTCTTTTTCTTGCCCAGGAGAAGAGATCAGTGTTGGTTGTCTTCTGGATCCTGGCCTTTCTCACTGGAAACACCTTGTACTTGCTTTACACGTTCAGCTCGCAGCAGCTCTACAACAGGTGGGCAGAATTTGTGTTGTACATGATGGAATCAGGAGATAATTGCCAGGGAGGGGAAGAGGGAAGCCCACTTTTCCCACTTTTGGAAGTGTTCATGCTTAAAGCATCTGCTGTCTTTGCTACATCTTTGTAATACCTTCCAATGAAGGAGAAAGATGTGTGTGGCACTTCTACCAGCGTGTAATAAATGGCATAACCAGTGTATAAACAGGGTGTGATGATACACTACATGTTTCAGAGCAGGGTGGATCCTTTTTAAGAGGGACCTCTGAATTTCCATTTTGGCTGCAATGACTGAACATAAAGAGCAGGTGTCAGGAGCAGATAAGGCACTGACCCACTGATTTTCCTCTTCTGGTAATGTTTTCAGTCCATCAGGCTCCAAGTCTTGGACCAGAGATAAACAGGAGATGAAACAGTAGTGTTTTGCTTCAGTGTCCTGAGGGCTTGGAGGCACTTGGGTCTGAGCTAATTAAGGTAGCCTTGCCTTTCAAATTCTCACTAGAGCTGTTCTTAAATGCAGAGAAGTTTGTACCAATGGATTTGGTTCAGTACTATCCCTGCTTATTATAAAGCAGGTAGGAATAATGACAGATGGGAAGCAAAGATGCACAACTTAAGCAAGGGGCTGTTAGTAGAATAAATAGGAAGAAATGGAACAACATCAAAGCTAGTTAGTTAGAAAGTAGTTTTGATATTAGTAGCTAAAACCTTATGAATTATCTTCCCAATGAAAATGTTCTTTGTCCCACTGAAGGGGACTTAGAACTTCAGGCTGAAAATACAACGTGCATCAGTTGGGTTGTGGCCACGTGGCTCTTGGGCTTGGTTTTTCTGTCCATTATTCCATTGCTTCCCTGCTTCTTCCCACCAGTACTGTATTCAGTGGAAGAGCCAAGGTCTGCCCATAACACTGGTATCCTTTGGAATTGCCCCTAATATGTTTGGATTTGATAATTGGAAAACTGTGTATATAAATGCTTCTAGAAAGGGGGAGAAATGAGAAGGCTTGAATGTGTGGGTCCAGCTGGGAGATGCCAAGCCATGGGATTCCCTGCCTAGGGCTTGTGGGAGGGAATGGAAGAGGAGAAGCAGGAATGGCAGGAAGGAGTGGAAGCACCACAGGGAAACAGTGCCTCTGAAAAAGTGGTCAGGGTCAAAAACATGGATGGGACTAGTTTAAAATAAAGGCTAGATTATCTGAAATAAAGGGGTTTCAGCAAACTGGGGCCATCCTACACACAGTTTGGGGCAGGATTATTGCCAGTGAGCAGGCTGGGCCACGTCTCCATGGAAAAGCCCTGCTCCTGGGGGTGCTGCAGGGGGACCTGCTGGGTCACACTCAGGCTGGTGCATCTCTAGCCTGCTCTGTGGGGACCTGGGACTATTCACAGGGCAGGCTTGTCAAATTAGAAGTGGCTGCTTCAGGTTTGTTTCTTCCTGGTTTATTTTCCGTTTCCTGATTTATTTATTTATTTTCTTGTTTCTCGTGCACGAATAGTAGTAAAGTCTGATTCTGTTTCTGTTTTTAGGGTGTAATTTTACCTGTTGTGCTGTGCCAGTGTTGTGAGTATTTTAAATTCATGTTCAGGCTTTTTATTTTGGGTTGGTTATTTTACTTTTGCTTTATTTATAATTTTTTTTTTGGTTAAGTTTTTGCTTTCTGCCATGAGGCTTTAGTAGACAAATACCCTGCAGGTGAATGCTGGCTTTTCAGGCTCAGTAGGCTCCTGTTCTCATTGCTGCTCGGATTGCCCTTTGCTGTGTGAAATTCTGCTGTCCCAGACTCCACTTTTTTAAAGAGCAAATGCTGACTAGGACTTCACAGGGTAAGGTTTCCCATTCAGATCAGATGGAGCTGAAGGCGCTGCAGACCAAAGGCTCTGTTGCAGTGTGGAGTGCAGGTTATGGAGATTGCAGCCTTCCAAGAGAGGTTCTGTACATGTTTGGGTCCTGTACAGTCATAGTGGGCAAAGCTGCTGACCTCAGTGGACATGGGCAAGAGCAAAATCAAGAGGCCCAGAGGACCCACAGGACTGATTTGCATGTCTCTTGCCCTTGAGCACATCCCTGCAGTTCAGTGGAGCTTCCAGCCTGTCTCTAGCCAGCAGTGGATACAGGAAGCTTGAGTGAGGTTCTCATTGGTGTTTGAGCTTTGGTGTCTCGTGCCTTTTTCAGCCTTATATTTCTGAAACCCAACCTTGAGAGCCTGGACTTCTTCGACCTGATGTGGATCGTGGGTATTGCAGACTTTGTGCTCAAGTACCTCACCATCGGCCTGAAATGCCTCGTCGTGGCCCTGCCCAAGATCATCCTGGCTGTCAAATCAAAGGTAGAGACCCTTCCTGGTAAACAAACATTTGTCTTTGATAATCTGATACCTTTACAACACATTTGCAGCATGAAATCACAGAATGGGTTGGGTGGGAAGGGACCTTGAAGCCCATCCAGTGCCATCGCTGCCACGGGCAGGGACACCTCCCGCCAGCCCAGGTTGCTCCAAGCCCCGTCCAACCTGCCCTTGGACACTCCCAGGGATGGGGCAGCCACAGCTTCTCTGCCCAACCTGCGCCAATGCCAAATATGAGTGGAAGAATAAAAATAATAAAATCTCTTCATAAAACTTTGGCACTTGGGTGTCAAGGTTTGTTTTTTGTGTGATCTCAGATCTGAGCAAGAGTTTGGTAATACCAGCAAGCAATACCAGCCCAGAGATGAGATCAGCACTGCTTGAGAAGGAATAGGTGCTAGCAGAGAAATAACAGCTTTTCTGGTTCACTTCCTTGTTTTGTGAGTAATCTCTGTACATAAATATTTCTGAAGCATAAATCTCTTCACTTAATGGGAAGAAATTGCAAGTACTTGTCTTTCTGTCTTTCCACTTGTGTTAGAGAAGGAACATTAAACTGAAGCTTCTGATGCCACATAAGACAGCACCAGTTCTAACCAGGGATGAGGAAATCTTTTAATGCTTAACATATTTAAATGACTGTGAAGTTATATGTGGACTGGGCCTAACTTTTGGAACTGCCTCAGCACATTCTCTCTCTTAAAGTACCTTTTCATACGTTTTTACATTTACAGATCTGTCATGCTGCCTCTTTCTCACTTGGTGGCACCTACATGTCAGTGGCAAACATAGCAATGTGTATTATTTGCATTCAGTAAAGAAACTCTCTGGTAGCTGTTGGGATGAGAGGCACTGTATAGATGCAAGATACCATCACTAATCCCTGAAAAGTCTCAGGCAGGGCACTTGGGGGGATATCTCTAAACTGGGATCAGTTTTGCTTAGAAATGACATGGGTGGCAGGGGAGTTGAGCAGCTTGTTCCTGCACAGCAGGGCTACTTGAGATGGTTATTAATTTATTTCTGGCAATTGTCCAACTTTTTGTTTCTTCTTCTTCTATTATTATTATTATATTTTGAGAGATTAATGTGCTAGGTCAGAGCATAATCCAGCCTGGGGAGGGAGGGAAAAGTGATGTGAATAGTCTTCCCAAGATAAATTGCAGTGTTGGAAAAGGTTCACAGCCTTTGCTTGCTTGTCTGAGAGCTCTCCCAAGTACTCATTAATCCTTGTCTGGAGAGAAGAAAGGGAAGGGGTCTGCATTTGCAGCTACAGGGGGAGGCTGGTAAGATCACATCTGTCAAGGGCCTGTAATGACTCAGAGCACAGATGCTTCGTCTTTAATACCTTTTTCTGGATAGCAATATTTCTCACTTTCTTTAAGCCCCTTTTTGTCTTAGGATGTTGTTGATGGTCTCCCTGACATCCGAGGCTGCTGGTCCCCACCACCGTGGATTGGGTTTTCTCCCCATTAAGCCAGCCAGGGATGAGATGTGGTGTAACAAACTGGGCAAGATCAGGTTGGGGTGGGAGAGCTGCAGGGGAACCACAGGAACCACAGAAAGTGTAATTGGTCAGCACAGAGCTGAGCTCTTGCCCTGAGCCTGGTGACCCAGCACAGTGCCTCACTCATCAGGTTTTCCAAATGTCACCTTCTTCTGAGTCAGAACAATTTATTGCAATTTAGGCGCCTTAACTTTGACCAAAATATTTATTATTTGCTGTCTTAACACTGGCCAGATACAAAGTTATTCTCTTGCTCCCCATGTGCTCCTAGTAGAGTTTCTCCTTTAAGTCTTGGTTTGGAATTGATGAACTTCTGGGTGGCTGTCAATGGCAGAAACAGAAATCAAACTCAGAGTAGAGCTATATTTTATATATATATATATATATATATAGTGAGAATTTTTGTGTCAGTATAACCAGTCAGAACAGCAGCCAGCAGCTCCCCTAACACAGGCCCTGAAGTGGAAGCTGCTGCCCTCTCAGGGATGCAGATCATTTCATCCTGAGCTTCCTTGCAGCACCTTCTTGCTGGCAGTCACTAAGAATCATAAAGCTTGTCCATGGATGGGATATGAGGACCTTTGATCCTTCTGCTCTCCACCTCTGAGCAGGCCTTCAGATTCTTCCTCCTTTGGGAAGTTCAAAGGCACTTCCAAAGCTAGTCTGGCTTTTCATGCTGCTCCTTGAGATTCTGGTCTTCTCTGAATGCTGTGTGGTTTTCACTGATGCTTGCATAGCCTTTCTAGTTTCCTCCAGAAGACAGATATTCCCTTCCTCTGAATATCCTTCTTTTTAAGTCTCTTACCTCTCCATATCCATTGGGATTGGAGCAAGATCAGATTCTTTTCTTTTACAGTCTTCATATCTCCCCCCAGTCTTCTTTGTAGACTGAACACCACCAATTTTTTAAGTCTTTTCTCAGATTATTAATTCCACATCTTACTATTCCCTTCGGGACTGTCTTCATCCCCCTGTTTTCCAGAACATTTCTCCAGTCTGTCAAGATGAGTTTGGGTTATAATCCTTCCTTCTATTGCATTTAAAGCCTTTCCTGGTTTAGTGTCAGCTGTACATTTGAGAAACCTCCTCTGTTCCATCCAGATCATTAATGGAAACAGTGACTAGCACTAACCTCTGCTTACCTCAGTCAGATGCACCTTTACAGTTTCACAAGTGAACGCATGAAAAATCTGGGCTGGAGCACTCAGGTGTCCCCACCTGGGTCATGTATTCCTGGTATGGCCCATCACAGGAAAGGTGATCCTTTGGTGCAGAATAACATTTGGATTTATAGCATCAGTTTATGCTTTAACTGAGAGAAGGCAAATTAACAATGAAAGGCAGAAAAAGAAGTTTGTGTTTGCAGTCAGAACACAGAGGGCAATAAACATGACCAGGAGTAGTTGAAGTGTAAAGCATGAGAACTGCTGCATTATAAGGACACAACTAACCAGAGTTCTCCAAGCTTGAGTAACTCAGGCATGGAATATCTCTGCAAGAAAGTCCTCCAGAGAATGAGGGAAGACTGAAAACTTGACGAAATAATCCCAGACTTTCCCGGGCTCCAAACCAGCCTGGAAAGCAGAGGTGCCAAGAGAGGCTGTGAGACTGAATTCAGGCTGGAGTGCAGGAAGGAAGAGCTTGTGAACAGGAGAGAAAAGCAGGAGAAGGAAGGCAACCCCAACATCAGAGTGATCTCACACCTCTGGAGTCAGAGGAGCCTGCAGGAGGAGGATCAAACCTGTGGCCAAAGGTGTCCCTTCCTCCCCCACGAGCTGATGGGCACATCAAGCCAAGTGCAAGTTTTAACAGCAGCTGGGCTCATCATTTCTTTGGAAGGGGGGCTTGGCTCTCACCCTGCATGCTGAAGGCTCTCCATTAAAAAAGGCAAATAAGATCATTTGGTTCAATATAAAATGAATTAAAGTAAATTAAACTGCAGGAGCCATGTGGCCTGCAGAGGCTTCCATTGTTGTACACAAGTAAATGGCAGCTTTTCATTTTCACTGCTGAGGAATGACAGCTTGAGAGGGGTGGAATTGAAAATAAGGAAATAAATAATAAAAAGACATGGTTGCCAAAGATTTCACTTAGGAAATCCCAGGTGCCTGCAAGTCTCCCAGCCCCTCCTCGTGCTGTTGTTACCAATCTAAGCTGGTTATCCTGGAGGGTGGAGTGAAACATGGGGGGAGGGGGAGGAAAGAAAACAAGCCCAAAAGAACTGTAAGAAATTGCTATCCCAGGTTTTTTAATATATGTCTCTGAATAGTGGAAGAGGACATTCTTCCAATTATCTTAATGCCTTGATATATAAGTAAGGCCCTAAGTAAGAATTCTCCTTCCATGCTCAACGCAGATGCACAGCCAAGTTACACAGGGCTGCATTTCCACAAGACTGAAAATCCAGAAGGAAAACACTAACACTGGCTTGAAAACATAGCATGGAACTACTCTTGAATAAATACTTGTCAGCTTTATTTGAAAGCTGGGTCCAGACATTGCAAATGAGGTTTTGTGGCCAAAACTGCCATTAATCATGTGAATTTGTCTTTATGCTGTTTCAATGGTGCCTGTGGCAAGTGTACAAATACTGCTCCACTCTTGCACTGTGGGCCCCTCGCTGCTGCAGCTTTGAAAATATTTGCCTGGTGGTTTGTTTTCTTCAGTTGATTGTTTTATTAGTCCGTTTTGTAGCACCATCTCATCAAGTCTGGTCAGAGAAGACTTGGCCTGGATGTGGCAGCAGTTCTTTACAGAGTTTTGCCCTTGGACTTGAGACCAAACACCTCCTTGAGGTGCATTCCATGTCTCCTGACATAGATGGTTACAGCTCTGCCACGTAAACTGGCACACTGAGCTTCCCATATTCCTTCTGAAGCTGCACCTTTTCTTTGTCCTGAGGAAATGAAAGCCTCTTGGAGCATTTAAGTCCTGATCAAACAGTACACAGGTGTTAAAGATGCACTGGGAGCTGGCACACAGAAAACGTTTTGGGGGAAAATACCCAGGTAAAGACATTCCTTACCTGTGCTCTCTCCCACTGTGTGACATGCAGGTTATTCCTGCTCTTCCCTAACAGCGTGTTTAAAGTGGTGTTCCAGACAGGTGATAGCCCACCCTCTCACTGCCCTCTGCCTTCTGATCTTGGGTGCTCTTTGGGGGAACTCGCTCTGGAGCAGATTCATAAATCCTGGACAGCAACCCAGGCTTTGGTCCCCTGGAGCCACAGGAGCTACATGGTGTTCTGCAGAGACTTTTCCCTGCTGCAGCCTGGGACAAATTGTGGTGCCCCAGAGGCAGAAGTGTGGGATTTACTGTTTCCAAAAGAAAAAGACTCAACAAAGGGTAAGACTCAGGTACTGAGGAGTGCAGACTCTTCAGTCCCCTCCCTAACATGCTTTGCAAGTCACTGCTGCTGAACTTAAAAAGAATCATTGCTCTGATGTGCTTTCCTACTTTCGCTTTCCAGTTTAAGATATCCAAGATGTGACTTTCAGAAGTGTTGTGCACTAACTGAAATTCTCATTTCCCCCACTAGTCCCACCTTGAAATTCCTCCTTATTAGATTTTCACCAGCATCCTCAGTGCCACAATCCTGCTTGCTGCTCCTGCCCAACACTTCCTTGTACTGGCAACATGACCTGCAATCTCAGCAGAGCTGCTCTCCTCTGATCCAAACTGCCAGCAGGTCTCAAAAGTTTTTTCCAGCATCTTCCTGTTTCAGAATATGTCCTAATGCTGCTGGCAACAGAACAAGTGAGACTTGGAACTTCCCTTGAGTGCTAATCACAACTTACAGTTGCCTCATTGCAACTTCTCTCACTTCTCTTGCATCCCATTTTAATTCCACCGTGTCAAACCTTACCATGCTTTTCTGTTTCCTCCTGGGGAGGCACATGCACTTATGCAAAGCCTTATGTCAAAAGAAACCACAAAATCAAGGCTCTGTGGGAATTAGCATTGCTTCTGCAGCTGCAGTTTGCCCCCTTTGCTGTATCTATATTATGATTCCATTTTTAATTACACTATTCCGTGTTATTTTCCTGTAAGGCTTCTTCCCTCCATCACCAGTGCCCCAAGGTGGAAGGTGAGATACTGAAAGAAGCTGTTGTAGCAACTGGAAAGTTCATAGAAAACAAAGACCACTGGAAGAAGAACATTTTGCAAGTTGAATGCTACACTGGAGAATTAAATTCTGTCCTCTATTTTGCCAAGTAATTCCTGTGTGGTTCTAGAAAAGTCATGTACAGCTGCAAACTGAAGGCAGTGGTTCAGCTTTTAATGGTAATGTGATCTATAAAATGAAGTGCTTTATGAAAAGTCTAATCCCAGACAACCTCATTTTGGACACCAAAACATCCTTACCTTGACCTTCATCTTTCTGTATCTCAAGTTCTCATGTAGGAAACAGAGACAATGGCTGTCCCTTAGGTCAGCACTGTGAAATTAAGGGGGGTTTAAAAGTGATTTCTGTGGAGGTGATGTCATAAAGGGACTGAAGAAACTTCAGGTGTTTGCTCCTCCGAGCAGAGCTCAAACAGGATGAAGGGGTTGGGTGCAGGTCTGCCATCAAGTGACAAGGATTTAACAAAATGCTAAGAAGTTACATGCTTGATGTGCAAGCCAGTGTTTACACACTACAGCCTGAAATACTGCATGTGCAGAAGGAAAAGTGCAACTGTATGAAAATCCTGAACTCTCCTCCTTCAAAAGCAGTGCTTGAAGTGTAGAAATGGCTCTCTATGTGGTGAAGGAGATACAGAAAAATGGAGGGTTACACACCAGTCATTGACTTGGTTTTCAACATTTTAGCATTGTGAAAAAAGGAATCAAAATTTCACCACGAGGGATCTCAGGCTCATCAGCAGAGCTGCCAAAATTGAATCCCCAGCACAGCCTTTTCCCTGGTGTGCCAAGGAGGTGTTGGGTGCTGGCAGGAGCAGGGTCAGCCTGAGGCAAGGGTTTGAGAGCCCCTTTTCTGGTACCTGACTGCACCCCAACTCGGGGACATAACTTCAACGTCTGCAGTTCACACTGCTCTGGTCAGCCATTGGGACTGACTCACAGGCTCACCCAAAATAGATTTTGCTGATCTTAGGGAGCTGGTCACCTCCATGCAGTGCAGGCAAGAGAAGATTCACAGACTTACACTGATTTTTATGAAGTATGAAGTCACCTAGCAGACATAGGCCTTGCCTTATTTCAAGCTGTTGTTCCAAGCCGGATGCACGGGAGAAATAGTTGTATTTGTGCTTAATATAACACACAGTTCTTCTAATCTTAATGAAAAGAAAGAGCTGCAATACTTCAGCTGAGTTTTTCAGACACAATACAGCTCAAGACAAAGTGTTGGCCTTGAAAACTACAACCTACATATCATCCAGGGTGCAGCAGAGCTGAGGAGTGGCAGACAGGTACACTGAGTGTCGCTACCAGTGATGGGTGTTGTCTGCAGTAAGTTACTGCTATCACAAATCTACACTTTGCCGCTAAAATTGCAGGGAACAACCCTTGTTTTTCAAGCTTCTGGCTCAGAAGGAAGACCCCCACTTCTACTGCAGCCCTTTATAAAATTTCTTTTGATTTTCTGGCACTTGTCCTGGTTTAAGAAAGGGCTGGTGTGGTGCACTGAGATGCCTGACAAGATTTAGAGTTCGGTAAGCACTTTCAGCTAGCCTTGTATCTCTTCCTTCCTCCTTCCTGGAATCACTCTTAAGTTGACCAACAGGTCTGTAACGGTCAGGTGGGGGTGTTAATGGGCTGAACAGAGGGATGCATCCTTTGACACTTCTCTCTTGTGAGGCTGTGAACGAGTTTCTAGCTGCTAGGAAATCCTGGCACCCCGCAGTTACCACTGAAAACTGAAGACCTGCATTAGATAAAGGAACTGGAAGGGAAGGGTGGAGGTGTTGTGCTCAGACAATTGAAGTTTGTCCCTTGCTGCATGTTCCTTTTAGAGACACACTCTGCCACTTCCAACCCCACAGCCTGTCTGTCCTCTGGGGCCGCCTCTGACCCGCCTTTCCTTCCGTCCTGATGTGGTTTTAGTGCCTCAAAGCTCGAGTTGTAGCAGAATTTCAGCCCTGGTGGCCCAAGTGCCGGCTGCAGCAGCTCCATCTGATGCAATGGCACAGCAAGCAGTGACCTGTCCCAGCCCAGCTCCCGGGGGAGGCAGGATCGATGAGAGGCGCTGGGTGTGAGCTGGTGGGAGCGCCGAGGCGCAGAAAGCGAGCAGTTCGGTGCCTTTCTCTTGCCGGGGTTTTCATCAGAGCCGGCTGAGCGGAGGGAAGGCGGTGACAGCACGGGCTGTGACCCTCTGCCGCCGCAGCGCCCGAAATAAACGATGATCGCATTGAAGCACGAGGCTGGAGAGAGACCCGGTGCTAATTTAATAAATTGCTCGCATTTAGGCGCCCGCATTGTTGCCGGGAGGGTTTTGCTATGCGATGCCACCTGGGATTCACGAGGAGGAGGAGGAGGAGGGGGGAGAGGCAGAAAGCTGCCCAGGTCCGCTAGCAACCGCTGGTGTGACCTCACTGCTGTCCCGGGGGGTATGAGATCATGAGCGTGCCAGAGCTCTCCGAAGGATTCGATTTGTTGGGAGCAGCAGGATGGCCTGCCGGTGATCTCATCCCCCAGCCCCCGGGGAAGGGCGCTGGCTGCTGCCTCGCCGGCTGCCAGGACTTAATCCCCGCTCCAAACCTCCCCAATTAGTGATTGGCCTGCGATGACATCACTGATGACAAAGCTAACTGGGACAACACAGCAAAATTCCAGGGGAATTTCCCCTTCTCTGTGATCTTATCGAGCACGGGACTTGACAAACCCCAATCTTTCAGTCCAGATAATGTCACTGCAGATTAACTAACCCTGACCTAATGCCCTGCCACCAGCCCTCCCTTGTAACAGCACGGGGCAGAACATAAACAGGTCCTCATTAGGCCTGGCCCTAAATTAGATACCCTTGTTCAGCCAGCTTTAAAATACAAGTGATGTGGTAAAAAAAAATCCATTTCATAGTTGCACCTCGTGGCTGTGGTGAGCCAGGAGAGGGTGTGTGTTACCCTGCAGGTGTCCCTCAAGGAAGGAAAGCTTTCTAGTCCAAATAAACACCGGGATGGCAGGGACAGCCTTGTGAAGGTTTACACAGGTTGTTGCCCATTCTTTGAGTCTCTTTTGAGAGAGAAGTGTTTGAACCATCATGCTTCCCCCTCCCCTTCTGGAAGTATTTGGAGTTTGAAGTGCCCTGAGGGTTTACTTTTCAACACCAGTGTTTATTTGTGCACTGTAAGAGAGCCAACACACACCTGAGTGGAAGGACAAGGATGCTGGCAATCAGATAATTACTTTGATTCTTTGGGATGATCTGGAAAGTTGTCAAAAGACTGGTGTCTCCTTGCATTTAATCCCTGTCGCTTCAGAAAGGGTATAAAATGAGAGACTTACCTTGCTTTCTTTTCTCATAATTAATAGCATCTCCCATTTACATCATATTAATCCTGTAAGTCCTCACTGTGCTGCTGGTGCTCTGCAGCCTTAAGATGTGTACCCATAGCCTGCTCTAGAGTTCAAAACTCCACAGTTTAGAAGAGCTGGGTAAGTGACACAGCACAAGGAGCACTGTGAAGGAATGAGGTGACAATTGCCATTTCTAGGCACAGAGTTCAGTGGCAGCAGACAAAGCTGCATCTCCTGAGTGCTGGTCCCTGCACCACTTAGAGTGAACACCAGCCCTGTACCTGTTACCTGCTCTTCTTTTGACTTCCTGATGATAACCAGGCCTCACCTGTGTGGTTGTTTGACAGGGCAAGTTCTACCTGGTCATCGAGGAGCTGAGCCAGCTGTTCCGCTCCCTCGTGCCCATCCAGCTGTGGTACAAATACATCATGGGAGATGATCCCTCCAGCAGCTACTTCCTGGGTGGAATCCTGATCATCATGTACAGCCTCTGCAAGGTGAGCACCACCACTCCATGCCCTCCTGGGAGCTGCAGCACAGCTGAGGGGAACGGACACACCTTTAGGCTGTTGCTGTCAGTGCCCAGGAAGGAACCTGCAGCAGCACATGGGCACTGCTGAGCTGGGCACGGTCTGTGACTGCTCAGGAGTGTTGCATCAGACTCATGAAGTCATTGCTGCTCTCTGGTACCGTCCTACAAAAGCTGGAGGAGCCTTGGGGGGAGCAGTGCTGGCAGAGAAGTTTAGCTGTCTCCAGGCTTCCAGATGTCACACTGAAAGGCAGGTTGCAGAGAGTTCAAGTTTCTCTCTAAGCTTTGCTCTGCCTTTCCAGGCAGGGTGGGCATTCTGTCACTCACAGCACTGGGTGCAGCAGGGAGGGAGAGGGGCATCCAAATCCTGCCTGGATAAAACTGGTAGTTCTGCCCCATTTGAGGTCCTGTTCTGGCTGGTGCAAGTCCAGGATATCAGATGGACAAGGGTGATTAATGTTTCCTCAGAAACAAGAATGTTAAATGCACAAAGTCTGTCTGTACAGTTGTAAATGAATAGGTGTAACATAAATAAGAGTCCCAAGTCTGAGGTCTAGAAATAGTTGTATTTCTAACTGTGTGTATTTAATTGCATCTGAAGCAGCCTGTGTTACCCATCCCTCTGAGAAAGGCCAGGAGAACCAGGCTTGCTCCATCCCTGAACCCTGTCTGTGCCTGTGGCTTTGCAGGAGCAGAGTGAAGAGAGAGCATGTCCAAGCTGAAAACAGCCCAGAGTGGCTGAGCAACACTGAATCACATGTAACTCTTGTGAGGTATTGCTGCAGTTGCAGCTCTGTGTTATGTAGGAACTGGGCGTCTATAACCCCTCCTGTCAAGGAATTTACAGTTCTTGTAAGCAAGAGAGGCAGAGGAGGTTGTGGGAAGGGCAGTGATTTGGTCACAGCAGGTCTGAGACCAAGCCAGAACCAGAGCAAACAGTGCCAGAAGAGAAGCACATGAGAGCAGTGCAGCTCCTGCACACCCATCCAGTCTCTCAGCCCTGTGTTTGCTGCTCTTTACTCTGCTGTGGGAGAGGATTGTTGTCCCTTGCAGAGATGTCACTGCCTGGATCCCCTGTGGCCAGCAGGATGACCTTTCCATGCCCTACTCAGGTGTACAGGTCATAAATCACAGGTACAAGAACAGATTTCAAGTGATCTTTCTTGTGTCCCTTCTTGAAAAAGTAACTCAACACCCAGAAAAGGGATGCTCACCTGCAGTTCCACATGCCATTCCTTACACCTGGAGAAGTCCTCGTGGCACCAGGAAGCAGTGGGAGCCTCTGCTCCCTGGAGGAAGGGAAAGTGCCTCGGCTGCAGCCATGCCTGTGACATGCACATTCCTTCCTTTAATTCATCCACTTCATCGTGGGGATAGGCCAGGGGAAGGGTGGCAAATCCAGGGACGTGTCCCAGGTCACTGTGTGGCAGCTGCTGAGTACCAGAGGTGTGTCCAGGTCAGGATTAGCCCCCTGCACACAGACACTTTGCTTGGAAGTGGAAGAGAAGTGGGATCACACTCTTCCAATGCAGATCATGGAGTACCAGGTGTGTGCATCCCATTTGCAGTCACCAGGGCTGAGGCCCTGAAAATATACCCAGAGGAGTCCACATTAGCAAAGCCACAAACCACATTAGAAGAACCACAGAAGCCAATTTGGCACTGAAAGCTTCTGTGCTCCTGGCAAACGTCCAGGCCTCAGCTCGGGCTGCATCCCCTTCCCGTGCACAAAGGGCAGGAGCAGGATCACTTCCAGAGGGCTGTGTGCCCTGCAGCTCATGGGAGCCTCTGTCCGGGCTGTGTAGACATGAACCTCTGATTTTGGTGAAGAAATCTCAGATGTCCACCCAGCAAGAGCATCCAGGTGTTATTTTGCCCCCCGTCGTGAACAGCAGGGCTCGCTGTCTGTAACCCATGGCTGGTGCAACACCCCTCAGTGCACGGGTGAGAAATGGGTGTTACACCACAGAAACATGCAGCTTTTGGGGGTACAGGGCAGTCCAGGGGGAAAAACATGAAGGGGACAGGGGGCTGGGGGAAGAGGAGACCTTAGAGCTGGAGCAGAGGCATTACAAGTCACACTGTGAGCAAAGCAGCCAGAAAAGACTGGGAATTGGACTGTGGGAAGGAGCTGATCCCAATCCTTGTTAGCAGGTAAAGTGTAGCAGTTGCAGCCTCCAGTGGTAGCTGCTGACTGGAAGCATTACTGGAAGGACCCTGGGAGCCTTTTACATGCTGACTGGAAGCATTATTGGTGCCTTCATTTGATTCCACATCTATTGCAGGATGATCTCATTGGCATTCCCTGCAGTGAGCCCACTTAATCTTGCTAACCAAGGGCAAAACAACTAAAAGCCAACCTGCAGGCATTGTGGTGCCTCTGCAGTGCTGGTCCAGCTCTGTACCTGCACCATCACCTCCTGCCCTGCCCTCCAGGGGGGGAACAGAAGGTCCTGCCAGGCCATCAGGGCCCAGCCAGTGCAGGGCTGTTCTTTGCACTGTTCTTCCTTCCCTGTATCCTGTCTATTCAGTGTCCTTCTCCCTGTGCTCTGCCAGCAGATAAGGAAAACTGACATACTGCATTGGGTTTTCAAGCTGTTTTCCCTTTTTTTTTTTGGTAGTACGATGTCTTCACTCTGAGTCTGCTCAGTGTCTCCTCCCTTGCTCAGCCCCTTGATATTTGTAGGCACTTTTATCATCTTCTCCCTCCTCTCTCACACTGCTCAGCCAAGCTGTAAATATCTGTGTGCTTCAGTCTCTTTCCAGGAATCATTTTCTGCCCTTCCCTGACCTGCTTTTAGTCTCTGATGAGGAGCTCAGAACTGCCCACCACGTGCAGTTACCTCACGTGCTGGGCCCTGGAGGGAGGGCAAGGAGGGCACCCCGTGCTGGCCCTGCTTTTGGCCACCTTTGGGTGTCTGCAAAGCATCAAAGTGCTTCAAACTCTCCCTTCTTGGCCTTTGAAGTTCCTCACTCTTCAGGCGGGTGGGAGAAGCTCAGCCTCAGTCCTGCTCCTCATTCCCCGGGCTGTTCTTCTCTGCACTTGGCTAAATCTCTTCCCCTCCTGTCTCAGGGTGGGAATGGGTCCATTTTATCCCTTCCCTCCTTAGTGGGGCCAGGTAATCTACTCCCCAGCCCTGGTGTGTGCCCCCCCTTCCTGTCCTCTGCAGCCCCTGATCTGCAGTCAGTTGTCACCACAGGTTTTTTGGCTACTCATCCCCACTGTCAACTCACATTTATTACAGATTTCATCATCACCATGAAATCTTTTCTGGCACCATTGTTCCTTTTTTCCCCTCTGAGTATCCATTTGGAGACACCATTTCCTGACTTTCAGGACTGTAAACACACACATTTTGTGAAAATCGTGTAAAATGGGCTGGTTTTATTGCAGTCTTTTGACATCTGTGGCCGTGTGGGAAGTGTCCGGAAGGCTCTGAAGGTCCTGTGCACCCCCCAGGTAAGGAGTTGCTACATCAAAGAGCACCTTCAGAGGCGGAACCTTTGGATGGAGGAGCTGAAAACTGCTCAGTGTGTCAGGATCACAGAAAATGAGGTGCTGTGCCATGGCTGGACCAGCTGTTACCTCCTGTCAGGGATGCTGGGACCCTTCCCTGACATCTGCCCTGGCCCAGCCGTGGAAACAGCTTGTTCCTGCTTTGTCTGTGTGACAAAGCTCTGTGTGACGTGGATTAATCCACTGAGGCCAAACCTGCAAGGTGTGACAAAACTTTGTGAGAGGGGCTTTAACCAGAGCCATGTAGTGCCTGATGTGCAGTGACAGTCAGAGAGGTCCTGCAGGGCTCAGGAACTATCGCAGGCACTGCATTACACTAAAAAGGACTGGTGTTTAGATCTGCTGCAGTGAAATGCTGGGACTCACATTTCAAAAGGGACAACAACACCATTGAAGTTTGTTGGAGCTCACCTTGCTTTATTCCGTGGGCTTGGGCTGGTTCATTTTTCCTCAGCATGTTTCTAGTTGCCCTAATTCTGGTAAAATAGACGAAGCAACATTCACCTTCCACATACCTAAAAAGAAAAGTGGGCAGCCCCTGGGTGCTGCTGCTGCTGCTGTTATTCTTTCTGCTATTGTCTAACTTGCTAATAATAATACCTCCCACTATCTAAACACCTCTGCAAATGATGCTGAATTAATCCTTTCAGCTCCCTGTTGAGCTCATTAAATTTCATTATCGTTGCTGCACAAGTGGAGGCACTAAAGGATGGAACCAGCTCGAGGGGCAAACAAACCAGAGAGCAGAGGAGCTCCTGAACCCCAGCCCTCCCTTCCCCAAACCACCAGTGTCCTCCCCAGGCCATGTGGGGTGTCTGTACACCCACTGAGCCTTCAAATCCTTTGACATGGGGGTCTTTCCCCCCCTCTCCCTGACAGACCTATGGAGTCCGTGCCACCAGCCAGCAGTGCAGTGAGGCAGGAGACATCTGTGCCATCTGCCAGGCAGAGTTCAGGGAGCCTTTGATCCTCATGTGCCAGGTAAGACCCCACACTTCCCATGGCATTCCTGTGGTTGCTGCTGCAGCTGGGGACAGGCGCAGCCAGCAGGCGTTTGCTGGGGCTTGGGCTGCGTCCTGGTGGGTGCTCTGGATAACCCTGAGCCACTCCCTGGGGGCTGGCCATCAATTTTGGGGTGCAAATGGCCTTGCAGGGCAGGGACTGGCAGCTGGCAGAGCAGGGGGCAGAGTGCAGCAGCATTTCCCTGCCCCTTGGGGAGGCTGGGCAGGCCCAGTGAACCAGGAGTGAGAGGGGCACAGACCCAGCCTGAGCCTGGGCAGTCCTGGAGTGGCCTGGGAGCTGGCCAGGGACAAAGGCAGGTCTGCATATCCACGTGGGTCGGCACTGCCACTGACTGGGAATTGTCCTGTGCCTCACTGGGTGAACTGTGGGAAAAACAACAGTTCCAGAGTGGCCTGGGCTGGGAAAAGCCCTTGGAACACACCATGCTGCCATGGGAGCTGCTCATCTACAGAGGCAAGGCTGGAGAGCTGCCCCAGGATTTTCTCTTCAGTTCCTTGTAAATCAGCCAGGCTTTGTCTGCTGGGGTTGGAATTCTGCGTCCTGGGGGTTCTCTGGTGGATGTGGGAGCAGGAAAACTCCAGGCACAGGGAGTGGAGGTGGTGGGATGTGAGCTCTTCAGTGGTATCAAAATAAAGCTCAGGAGCCTGTTTTTGGAGGGCTGAAACATTCCCCTTAGGTAACGGGCTTATCAAATTAAAGCACTGAGGTCTCCTGTGCATCGAAGGTGCCTCTCAGCATTTCTGGGAACATCTGTGCAGATGTTCCTGAGCTGGGAGCCCCAGAGAAGCTGCCTTTGTGTCAGAGATGCTGTTTTGAGGATTGACATTTCTGCTGGCTCCACGTGAGTCGAGGAGGTCTCAGCTTCCCACAGCTCCTCATACTCCCTCTGTGTCCGATTCCTGCTCCTCCAGTCTGGGATGAGGTGGTGGGAGCTGGAGAGCCCCCCCTGCTGTGACCCCAGTGTGTGCCCCAGGGAGGGATCAGTGCACAATGAGGGGGGAGATAAAGATTGAAATCTGACATTTATGGAAAAGGGGAAACTGGGCAGTGGGAGCAGAATAAAGCAAATTCAAGGAGCAGGGCGGAAAGGGGTAAAAGGAAAGACTCAACTCAGGATGGAAACATGGCAGGGAAAACCTCTCTCTACTCTGTCAGCCCAGATGTCACGGGCCTTTTTAACGCCCTTTCTAGTGCCACATTGAGACAGAATAAATCCTGAGCTTTCCAAAGCCCTGTGCTGGTGGTGCTGGATTCATTTCCCAGTGCTCTGGCTGCCTCCCTGCTGCCCCAGGGGTGACGCTGCCCTGTGTCCCCACAGCACGTGTTCTGTGAGGAGTGTCTGTGCCTGTGGTTCGACCGCGAGAAGACGTGCCCGCTGTGCCGCTCCGTCACCGTGGAGACCCTGCGCTGCTGGAAGGATGGCACCACCTCTGCCCACCTCCAGGTGTACTGAAACAGGCCCTGGCACCGCCTCTGCCCGCCTGGAAAACCATCCCGTGCCTCCCTTTAGCTGCCTCTGTGTGTGTTGTCTGTTTCCCCCAGCTCTGTCCCTGCAGGAGCCGGCAGAATAATTGTCACTCGCCAGGAAGTTCACCCCCAAAGGCAAGGAGGGTGTATTTGCGTTGTGGCAAACTCCACGGCTCAGCTACAGCCAGGGAATTTTCGTGAGCTTGCCTGGTTATAAACTGCCTGGGATGTTCCCCGTTTCCCTGTGCCTTTGGTGTGGACAAGGCAAGTGAGCTGTGGGTTTCCTGATGTGCTGGAACAAAGCTGTCCCTGGCTCGAGGCTCTGCTGAGGTGCCTCACATCACATGGCCCCAGATTCCCAGAATCCCCAACTTTGGAGGATTGCACAGTGGCTGCTGCAGAAGCCCTGGGAGCTGTTCCCGAGCAGTGCTTCAGAACCTCATGTCCAAAGTCCTTTGGGGCTGGAGAGATGCCCTTTCCCAGCATCCACAGTTTTGCAGTTGGTTCCCCCAACGGCACGTGCTGCCCTCAATAAAATCACAGGGAAGGGCCATGCAAGTAAAGCTGGAAATGACACTTCCTTTCCTGGGGAATGTTCTTCCTCTTTAATTTCCACGAGACTCTCTGATTTCCCAGCATACAGGGAGATTTAGGGAGCTGGTGGTAACAGGATTAAGGGTCCATCCAGCCCCTTTGGGAAGAATTGCTCAGAGTGGCTGGAGGAGGGATGGTGGGAGGCAGAGCCTGGGCAGGGAGGAGTCCAAATGTGGCTTGAGAGAGACAGGGAAGCAGAGGAGGAAAAGCTTTGCTTTCCAAAACAAAGGGATTTGATTCTTGTCAGAAGGATCCTGTGAGAGTGGGGAACTAAGCCAAGGAATCTGGTTGCTCTCTGCAGTGGGACGGGGAAGGGAGTTCAGAGAGGCTGTCAGTGGGCTCTGAATGTTGCTGTGTGTGATAGGCTGGTACATCCACTGGGAAAAGAGGGATTTTCCATGGGCAGGCAGTTCCTGAAGGGCCTCCGTGTCAGTTTTCAGTGCCAGTGAACCAAAGGGTTGGTGTTTCTGCTTTCAAACTGTTTGAGAAGACACTTCTGATCTGTTTATTTTTCTTCCTGGAAAATGTGTTTGGACAAGTGTAGGAAGAGGTCAGTAGGAGCCCAACACTATGGAAAGTGTGGGATACACTGCTCCAAAATGAGTTTTTATTTTGGTGATAAGGCAGGAAATCCAAGGGAAAGTGTGGGAATGTGTTTTGCATTCTTAGAGTGGTTTTTCTGGGGGGAGGATGAGTCTACCCTCTCCTAGAACAATGACACTTGGACCAGAAAACATCCAGGGGAAACTTCATTTCCAATGACAGCAGATGGGGCACTGCTGATTTCCACGGGAGAACAGGGAGGGCTGTGGGAGGAAGTTACTCTGAGAGAGGAAATAAAAAACGGAGCCTTTTTTCGCCATTGAACAGTTATTTTTCTTTTTTTTTTTTTTAATAAAGTCCTTATAAATATGTACAAAGAGTCTCAGCATATGAAATTCCTTTTACAAAAGAGAGAAGCCCCATCCAGGCAGGACCAGGAGCCTCTGTGGGCTCTGCTCGTGCCTTGGTGAGGTGGAAACCTGCACAGTGACTCTGCTGGGGTGACATCCGAGTGTGCAAGGAATTGTGCATTCCCTGCGTGCCAGCCATGCTATTCCCTTAGCAATGGACTGGGAGGGACTGGGAGG
>JAWWEU010000037.1:1897044-1909399 GCA_035583155.1 Acropternis orthonyx | reverse complement strand
AGTGTGCAAGGAATTGTGCATTCCCTGCGTGCCAGCCATGCTATTCCCTTAGCAATGGACTGGGAGGGACTGGGAGGGACTGGGAGGTCTGCAATGTCCTAAGGATGGTGATGGTGGGAGGGGTTTGGGATAAACTGGGGAGGTGATGCTGTAAATGCCCATAAACTAACCCTGGCTTTCCTCTGCTGTAACTACCGATGATGTAACTAATAAAGGGTGTAACTAATAATGGCTGTAACTAATAATGGATGTCACTAATAATGGCCATTTAATCCCCACATGCTTTCAGTGAATATTTATCAAGCTTCAAAGTCACTTTCTGTAAATATTAAAGCCCTGGGGGAACTCAAGCCCTTGGGTTTTCCTGCTCAGTGAACACTGAGGTTGGATTAGAGTCCCATCAAAATCCACTCCTGTATTCAAATAAATATTGTCAGGGGAAAAATACCCAGTTGGTTTGTGTTTTGTAGTTTAATTGTTTTCCTGGAGATGGGGGCTGGGACAGCAGCTTTTCCCACTCCTGTGGAGGGCACAGCTGTGCTTGGAAGTGCCACGTGCTGTTGGGATGTGACAGATCCTTGTGCTGCAGGTGGAGTGGGATTCAAGCCAGTGGCACTGGCAGAGGGAAACAGCACAGGGGAATTGGGATGAGCAAAGGTGCCTTTGGAATGTGAGGGGTCACACATTCCGACTGGGACAGGGTTGGAAGCCGAGGCAGGAGCAGCACGAGGATCCCTCCCCTCCACTCACACTGGGAGGTCCTAAGGAAACCCAATTCCCAAGTTATTTGCACTCCCCCATCTCCTGGGCCGGTGACTCCTCCCTTGTGTGGAGATGGGCGGGTCCAGCTCACACACAGCACAGTGTGAGAGGAACAGGGCCCGGTCTGATTGAAAATCAAACGTGCTGGGAGCAAAGTGGCTCTCAGGAATGTTGTGCAGATGTTGTTCCCCTGCTGTGGGCGTGGGAAACAGCCAGAGGTTTGGACACGGAGCCACAGGTAGTTTGTTACTCACATGTCCTGTCCAGACCATGGCCAGGTGCTTTAAACGTCTCTTAGGAGAGCTCAGCACTGAGGGAGATACACTGCTGTGCCCTCATCAGGGCCATTCTGCACGGGGCAGTGCAGTTTTCCAGCAGGGAAATGCCTCATTCCAGGCTGTGTGTGGGCACAAAGACCTGCCCCAGTTTAACCAGTTCTGTTTGCAGTGGGTTTGGCCAGCAGGTGCAGCTGCTGTAATTTTAGCGTGATGTAGAAACAAAACGAACTCACAAGTGAGATGAAACTGATTCAAGACGCGTCTGTGATTTAAGGGAATTGCTTGGCTGAAGGAGGGCAGTCCCTGCCAGCAGGAGCGGGATGGGCTTCCCCTCCCTCCCTCCCCACCGAGCGCTCCCTGCCCTGGGCGATGTGCTGCCTGTCTGCGCTGGGCGATGCCTCTCCCGGCCACGCGAGTGTCTGGCAGGAGGACCGGCCCTATTCCTTACTTTCTTACCGCTGAAAACAATGCAGAGAGCGGAGGGAGGGATGTGGAATTGCCGTGCCGAGCTGCTGCAAGCGGGCACGGGGCAGCGGGAGAGGAGCTGACCGGCAGCGCACCCCGGGCTGCTTTCCCACCCCCCACCCGCCTTGGAATGCGGAGTTCCAGCTCCTGCCGGGAGCAGCCTCGGCCCAGAGCCGCTTTAAAAAATTCATGAAGACTTTCCCCGCAGCCGCATGTGCGGCGTCAGCGCAGACAATGATCTCAGCCCGCTCTGCTCCCGCTGAAACCCGAGACGGCTCCTTTTCTCCCCCCTCTCGCCGCCCCACACTTTGGAGAGCGCTCCCTGCTCTTCCCAGCTGATCAAAACCCAGCGCTGCTGCGAGAAAACAAAAGGGCCAGAGAGAGGAACTGTGCTGGTTTCCTGCCCACGAGGAGGGTACAGACACTGCCCGGGGTCGCCGTGGCAGGACAGGGAATTCAACAGGGAGTTCACAGGGAGTTCACAACATGCTTCCCTTTCCAGTACAAACATCAACCAGGGGTAAAGCAGATCTTCTAAAAAGGATAAAAACACCCCTTGTCAAAAAACATTCAACAATAGCAATTACACCAGAAAATGTAAGGCTTTGACAAATCCGTACCCTCTAGTAAGGAATTCCAGTTCTGTACAGGGAATTCTGGCTATAAAACTCCAAAATTAACCCTCGGCTCATGCTAAAACGTCCAGTTTGGAACTACAAAAGTGAAGCAAATCAGGACTGAAGCGGGATCTGGGGAACTGGAGCTGCTCTGGATTCCACTTGGGAAGCACCACGGATTGGGTTGTTCCAGAGTAACCTCGGGCAGCACCACTTTTTTTGCTGACTGTTTGGAACCTCCGAGGAGAACAATCCCCTGGGAGTTCTGAGGTCTGGGAATTTTACAAAGGGTTAGGACAGAGGGAGAACAGCCAACCACTGCACTGAGGCCGAGCCCTCGCTCAGGGAGCTCTCCCGAGGTGGGGCCTCCACGGCAAGGACAGAACGTCCTTCCCTTTTCCATCCCTGTGCTCTTTCAGGGGAATTGCCTCCGTGGGAAGGGCACTCTGCAGCCCCCAACAGGAGCAGGGGCAATGCACAGGGAAAATGGGATAACGCATGTTCCAGGTGAGGAGTTTGTTACATTCAGAGCTGATACAGGTGAGGAATCTGTGCCCTCTGAGGAGGTGACCCAGCTCCTGTCCCAGGGCTGCCTCGGGACACCCACACGGGCTGGGGAAGGAATGTGTGCCCTCTCCAGCCACACCCAGCCTTCCCCGTGGACGCTCCCTGTTCAAATGGGGCTCCACACACACAATTCCCCACTTGAGTGATTTGCAGGAATCCGTATTTTTAAGACTCTGCCCAGTCCAGCACTGGCAGTGCTGCTCAAATCAGCTGAGGCTCCTCTTTTTGCCAGAAGAATTTGCACTTACTGCAGGAGGAGCCTGAGCTGGGAGGGGGTTCAGGATGCCAAGGATTACTGAGCACTAGGCCAAAACTGGCAGGAAAATGTTCCACGGGTGGGTCCCTGTGGTCCTGAGAGCGTCCAAAGGCTATGGACAAACTAAGGGAGCTCCATGCCCCTCCCAGCACTGCCCAGCCCCGGGGAACAATCTGCTCCTTCAGCACAGCCCCTGCCGCTGTTTGGGGGTGGACTGGGATCAGTAACACCCAGGAATGTGTGTGCAGGGGCTCAGACTCGGCTGGGAATCCTTGATAAAGGGAGAATTCAGCGTTCAGATTGCCTGGAAACCTTTCTCCTGCAGCAGTCAAGGGGATGGCAGGACACTCCTCCTGGGCTGGGCAAGGGGTGGGAAGTGTTTGTAAAAGACAAGGAGCCAAACTTCCTTTGGAAATCGGGTTCTAACATTCTTTGAAAATGCCTCCCCACCCCTCCCTGCCGTGGGAGGGTGAATTTTCTGGTGCAAATATCTGAAGCTTGGAAAAACGTTTCTAAAAAACTGTGCACAGTCATTCCTGTAAGTGGGATCTGGAAGGGACTCGAAGTCTGACAGGTAGTTTTGGCTGCAAGGAAAAAAGTGCTCAGTACTAGACTGAAAAAGCCCTTTGATTTCTAAGGCCAAGTTCTCTTGTTATCCCCTGCCCTAGTGGTTAGAGTTCTCTCCCCCTGGTTCACAGGATTTGGGGCTGCTTAAATCACCATCCAGGAGAATTCCCAGCTCTGGAGCTGCAGGAAATGCTGCCCTAGCAGACTCTGATGTGCACACTGCAGTGGAAAGAGCTGGGGTGTCCTTTCCACCTCAGTGAATGCTGCTTCTCAAGCTCCAGACTGTCAAAAGGAAAAGAACTGCTCCAAAGGAAAAAAAAGGAGTTTTATAAAGTTCTGGGGTAGATTATTTGTTTTGTCTTAAGTTTCTGCAGAGATTGAAAGAAAGAAAAAAAAAATAGCACCTTCTCTACAAGTCTTATTTTTTTGCTATCCTGTGTATAAATCTTAATAACCAAAATAGATCTTTCCTTGTCCCACGTTTCTGAACATCCTCTTGGGGAAACTGTAGCACCACAGAGAGGCAGTTTAGCCCCAGACAAATATTTAAACGTAGCACCAGAGAAACTAAAGTCATAGGAAAAGCTGCTCCCACCTGGTGCCAGAGCATCAATATTTACACACACAAACCGCTGTCCGAGCGCTCCCCACCGTGCCCATCCCGCAGCAAGCTTGGAATTCCAAGGGATTACTAACTCTGGATGGAGAGGTTGCTTCCTCACCCTGCCGCGTGTGGCCACGAGCAGGGGGCGGGGAGGGGAAGTGGGTGGTGTTCCTGCAGGGACATCACCAATCCCGGGATCACGGCTGCTCACACCAGCGGCACCTACAGGGAATGTCGCTTACGTTCTCACGAGGCATGCACGGTCAACTCTGCATACAGGAGGGTTTACATTCTTCTATATATAAGCATTTTTTTGTGTCTCTTGGTTTGCTGCTGGGCCCTTGAACAGCTCCTTCCGTGCAAATCCTTCTTCACGTCGCCCAAAGCACTTCCAGCATCTCCCCACTTCTTTCTTTATCTCCACCCTTCACAGCTGCTGCTCAGGCTCTGGATTCCCTGGAGGAAAAGGGGAAACAATTTTCTCCAAGGGCACAGGGTTTGCTCCAGCCTAAGAAAGCAAAAGAATGGGGGGTTAATTATGTTGATGCACTGGGTACCATAAAAGCTTCTCTTAAATTTATGCCTGAACCCTCCTCTAAAGTTAAGGACAAGGAGAGGTGCAGAATTTATGGGGAGGAGGGTTTGTGGCTCAGCACCAGAGGTGATGCCTTTAGCCCTGTGCAGGATGTCTGGTGAGCTCTCACTTCACCAGGCTCCTTCTTTCGGGTGCTCCATCCTCACCCACATCGAGTTAACACAAATGTTCACTTTTAGGGAAGGCATTAATTTTGTTACAGGTAGGCAACGGGGTGCTGGGAGTATCACAGGAGACCGGAAGAGCTCCCTCATTCCTGGATCTGCCACTGATTAGATTTGTGCCCTTGGGCAAACCACTGCTTCAGTTCTGCTGCAAAATGAGGGCAGTAATGACTTATTTGCCTCACAGGTGGGCTTCGAGCCTTAATTAATAAAGTGCTCAGAGAAAGGCACCCATCTAAGTGCAAATTAGCAGCAGAGGAGCCCCAGGGGTATCTGCTCTGAAATCCCCAGCATTTATCCCTGGCGTTGGTGGTACCAGCCCTGGCTGGGGCAGGTCCCATCCTTCACAGGCTGTGACAATGATCTGAGACAAACCTCCCCGGGGTGAGATGATTTCACCCGGGTGGAAGGGAGGGGAGGGAGCCTCTGACTCTGCAACTGCAGCAGCTCTGGAGTCAGGGTGTAATGAGGGCTGGCAAACAGCTCTGGGGCAGATCCTTCGTGTCCTTCTCTGGCCATGCCAGCGGGAAGGTTACTGTGATACAGCACAGCTGCCTCTGGGCAGAGCTGAGCCTCCAGCACTAGAGCCAAATTTTGGTGCTGCCACAGAACCACTGAACAGCCCCAGTGGGAAGAGACCCACAAGGGTCATCCAGCCAACTCCTGGCCCTGCACTGGACAACCCCAAAAGTCCCCCGAGTTCCCAAACCCCAACACGTGAGAGCATTGTCCAAACACTCCCTGACCTCTAGAATTATGGAACATCCTGAGCTGGAAGGGACCCACAGGGATCATCCGGTCCAACCCCTGGCCCTGCACAGACACCCCAACAATCCCTCCCCGTCCCTGTCCTATTGTCCAAATGCTCCTGGAGCTCTGGCAGCCTTGGGATGTGCCCACTGCCCTGGGGAGCCTGCTCAGTGCCTGTTCCAGCAACCTAGAATGTCTCTGGTTCTGCCACAGGAGACTGAACCATATCTGCTTTATCCCAGTTACTGCCAGCCGTGCACACAGGATGTGGCAATTCCAAGCTCTCCGCCCTTCAGTTTCCAGCCTTGCTTTCCAGTTTCGAGGAATCTGAAGGACTGACTGGTGGCATGAATCATCCCTACTGGAGCACAATCCCAGTCCCTCACTGTGCCCAAGGATACCTGCCAGGCTCACTCCAGGGGCTGCTGTATCTCTGTGCTCACAGGCTCCCACATCTCCAGCTGAAAGTGTTTTTGCAGAGCTACTTGGTTTTTCTGGCAAAAGGTACAAAGGAAAGGTGTTCTCTTCCTGAGAGAGCACAAACATGACAACACTGGCCACGCAAACCCATCCAGCTGGGCACAGAGAGCTGTCAATAATAGCCCAGGGGCTGAAATGTGTCCCTGCTCCACCTCTGGGCCTGCATTCCCAGAACACAGCCCTTCCTGCTCCTGGGATCTCCACCAGCACGCACAGGGATGCACACACAGCACCACGGATCTCTCCAGAGCTGTGTAACACCAAGAGGAGGGGATTTGGGCACCTGCACTCCTCACACAGGATGCCAAAACTCCCTCCCTCAGGATAGCTGGGGTGGCAGAGCAGGGCACAGCCCCAGCTGGGTTGGGGGACACAGGAGGAGCCCCAAGAGCTGAGGTATTTCCTCAAGTTACACTGGAATAAAGAGTTCAGGAGTTGATTGAAGGATTTCCTCTGAAGCAAAACCATCTAATCCTTGTTTATTATTCCTCCTGCAGCAGCACTTCCAGCTGCCAGCCATGAACCCTCGTCCTGCTGTGCCACCCGTGGCCAGCCACAGATCATCCGTGCTGTCACTATGTTTTACAAACTGTCTCTCTGTGTCACTTAACGTATAGAAAATCTATAAAAACCTGTAAAAGTTGATAAATCCTAGAACGCCTTGAACTCCCGGCAGTAAATCTGCCCCGGGGCAGGCAGAGAGCTCACCACAATGTTTATGCATCTCACAAGCCCCACTCTAAGAGCTTAAATGGCTCTTAAGTTTTGCCCCAGCCTCGTGCTGGCCTTTGCATGAAGGTGAATTTCATGGAAAGAATAAAAGAGAACCTCAGAATCCTGGCCTTCAGCCCATCTCTCAATAAACCAATTCTGAATATCCTGGGCTGTGTTAAAGCCATTTCTGGGTGCACATTGGCTGCTCTGCCAGTATCTGACTCATTAATGGAATATACTTTGAGCCAAATTCTGATCTCATTTACAGCACCGTAAATCCAGGGCAACCCAATTGACTTCAGTGGAGTTACTCCAAATTTCCCACAATAGGCACTCGGCAGACAGAGCAAAATTTGGTGCTTTGGGTCTGAAACAGGCTGAGGAAAGCCAGACTACATCCCATTTGTAATACCGGGGTGGATAGTCACTTGGAAAGGGAGCAGCATAGCACTTCTGTAGAGCTGCTGAAAAATTGAGTACTTTCCGTGTCATCCTTAAAATGTTGAAACTTTGTGGGGGGACTGTCCACAAATATCAACACCTTCCACTTACTTATAAAATAAAAAGAATTATAGCAGGGTTCCTATATGAAAACCAGTGTCTACTGAAAATGTGGACTGAAGTGATGAGAAAAAATTCACTTGCTTTGACATTTTCCATGAGAATCAACATTCCCTTTGGCAAGGTATCCCCCTCTGCCTGGACATTCAGGGAGATCTCTCAGAAAGTCGCTCTCAGCCACTGCACCTCTTAAGGCTGTGAGAGGACAAATCACGTTGCTGATGGTTGCAAAGCCACCTCAGCCAGCCCGGACACATCCAGCTGCTTTAACAGATAGTGGCTCAACTCCTCGGAATTCTCCTGCCTTATATCCGACTGTTTTATCCCACAACTCGACTGTTTTATCCCACAACTCGCTAAGCTGGTGTTTACAAAAAGAAAAATCAGGCTGCTCTTCTTGGGGTGCAGAGTGGGATGGGCATGAAACGACCCAGGTGAGGGGGCCCCTTGTCTCATTTCAGCACTTCCTTGACTAATCCTTATTCAGGGAGAGGAGGCAAAGCCACATTTCAAGCAGCATCTCCACGAAGCCGTAGGAGAGTCTGAGCTCAGGCCCTGGAGCAGCTGGAAAAAGGGAGTTCTGCTCCCGGCTACTGTGTCAGCATGGAACTGCTCGATTTAAATGGATTACACGGGCCACTCGCTTGGCACACGCCCCACTCCTAATAAACAGAATAACAGTTATTGATACACTTAAAGGGGGAAAATAGATTCAAGGGCTCGCATTGCTGGGGGCGAGCTGGAGGCAGGGACAGACCGAGGCGCCCTCGCTTCCTGCCTCACACAGCAGCAGGTTAATGAGAAAACAAGGGCTGGGCAGGAGCCCTGTCAAATTCCCAAGCAGCCGCTATCCGTGAACACTCACACTTCATTAGCATCTCCGCGGGAGGCGGAACGGGATCTTGGAACACCGAAAAACAATTAGGAGGGGGTTCAAGAGAGGGAAGAGGAGGAGAACTACTAGCGAGAAGAGCTCGGCACGGGAAGACCAGGGAAACCAGACAGAAAACAAATACACCGGGGTCCAGTCTTTCCACGAAGGGTGTCCTGCGTGGCCACAGTCCACCTGTGGAATGAGCCATTTCTGGGCTGCTGTTCGGGAAAACTCTGCTGCCTGTTTATCATCACACTTAAATGCAGAAGGTTTTCCTTGAGCAATTTATCCGTGAAGTTTGGAGTGAGTGTGGCAGGGACTGTTGGCACTTAGGAGTAGGATGCTTGCCACTGGGAAGAGCTCCTTCTTCCTCAGTTATCCAGGAGGATAAACACTGCCTGCCTCTTTGTGAGAGGGACACACACAGCGAGCAACATGCTGGATGTTTGTCATGTGCAGAACTCCACAGCCTCTGGTCCTCCGTTTGCTTTGTGCCCCTGCACAGCTCAGTGTGACACCTCCAGAAATCTTACCAACCCAGTTTCAGCACGGATAATTAACTGCACTGAGACTTTGGACAGAGTGGCTCTGCACGAACCTTGCAGCAAACAGTGGGGGGAACTCCTGGCAACACAGCGGGCATGGAACCAGGCTGGTGAAGCTGGCAGGGACAAGCAGGGTTGGATTTTAATACACTGCCACTCCTGAACTAGCAGAGCGAAATACAAGTGTCACTGCACGCCAAACTGGCACCTGACAACTATACTTCATGCCCTGGTTGGAGATTTCAAGGTGATGTCAGATTATATATTATAAACCTGCCAGCTGCAAAGCATTCCGCCCCAAATCCCAAGCTGGGTCCACAGATGCAAGCTGGGGACATGCAGCAGCCCTAATCCTGCTCTCACTGGCATCACCCAGGGGCTGGGAGAGCTTCCCTGGAGCACAGGATTGTTCCCCGAGCTGCACTGTTGTGTAAAGCCACACGGACCCGAGGGAACCACCAGCAACCTCCTGCCCCAGAAACAGTACGTACAGCAGCCAACACAAATCCTGCTACTGCTTGGGAAAGGGGAACTCAGGTAATAAACCTACCTGAAACCTGCCTTTTCCTCTAACTTTTCTATTCCTTCTGCAACCACCAGATCACGAGACAAATGCTGACTCTGCAGCACCCTCATCAACTCTGCAAGGTTCTCTCCTCTTACCAGCCCTTCCAAGAAATCCTAAGAGCACAAGTGCTCAGAGCCTGGACTTCTCAGCTTGTTGCAGAACAATGTTATTGTCACTGCAGAGTTCTCTGAGGGTGGCAGAAAAACATGTATTTTGTTTGGAAATACTCTGCACGGTTAATGAAACACTGTTGTCTTACCTCATCTCTAAGTCTAACTCACTAACTGCACTACCACTCAGGCTCCGAGACACTGCAGACAGTCAGAAACCTCCACTGGTGGGAGCAAATTACTATTCAGGAGGAAAAGATGCTTAATGGCAAAAATAACCCAGAAACTGAGGTGTGGATGATGTAGTTAATTATTCTGGCTTTCCATTGTATTTTCATAAGCAGCTTGGTCACTGGCGCCTCAGAAGTGTGACAGGAGACAGGCTGCACACAGGGGCAATGAGGAGACTGTCACGAGCCTGTTAATCCCAACATCTCACATCTTTATCCCTGAAACTGCTTCCCATCACACACCAGGATCTTGTTTTCAGGCTTGCATTTGTATTTGTGTCCACGAAGCCCCCAGGCATTTTTGGAGGCGGCTCAGCATGTCCTGTGTGTGGCAGCCTTTGAAGCTGCGAGGCAGGACGGTGCGTGCTCGCCCTGGAGGCACTCAGGATAATGCCTGGCTTTTCCACAGTGTCCTCATCAAAGCAATTTATAAGCAACTGGTTATTGGTGGGCCTGAAGTGCAGAAATGGAGGTGAGGGCTTCAGTGTCAACAGCAGAAGAGACTGGGGAGAAGAACAGTATCTGCCCGACAGAGCTATGCAAACCTTCACAAAAAAAAAAACCAAGAATCCAAACAGCTTTGGCCTCGTGGGATTGTCAGGAAGTCTGGGCTGGGTGTACATAGATCCCTGGGCTATTTCTGCCAGCCCTTCTCACCTGCCACCTTCTCTGCACGGGGTTAAATCCCAGACTGGGCAGGGAGGAAATTCTCTGGCTGGTGAGAAGGAAAAGGACACTTGAAGTAAGAGAGATCACTGCACTTCCCCCTTGGATTCCAACTTTTTTCAAGGTCAGAGAGGCCAGCAAGCCAGATGGGTGGGTTTGTTTCCAAACACTACAACCAAACTCGCCACAAAGTGATGGGAAGGGAGAGATATGTTTACTCTGCTCCTGACCACAGTCCCACACTGACACCATCTCTGAGGGCTTTGCTGGGCACAGCTCTGCAGACACCACCCAGAGCATGATTTTATAGAAACAGAGGTTTTGATTCATCAAAAAAACCCACTGGTTTTGTTTTCAAAGAAAGCTTTCCAAAGTCTGCGAGCGGAACCTCCTGACAGACACAGCAGTTGTGGCTCAGATGGATGACAACAACACCCACCCCATACCAGTGCACACACACAGAGTGCAAACACACAGACCTGCTGGAAAACCTTATTTTTAAACTCTCTGATATCCCCACATTCCCTCCACACTACCCTATCCAAGCTGGTAGGATAGGAGTGCATGCTGAAAGTTACACGTGCATTTTAAAGTCTTCCCTGAACACAGACAGACACTGGGGATGTTTATGATGCAATTTAAAGCACCCATAAAAAGCAGCTTTGCTCCTCAGGTCTGTGGGGACAAATCCACGACTCAAAGAGCACTTCAGAGCATCCAGATCCCCTGAGTGACCCCAAGGATGCTCAGTATCCCTGTGTGCTCCCAGGGCTGAGGATGCAGGGCCGTCCTCACCAGCCCCGGAGGGGTCACCAGGGTAACAAGGAAGGTTACAGAACCAGGAATGTCCCGTTTCCCTGCTGCTGGTTTGCTCAGTGGCTCTGGAGCACAGAACCAGCAGTAACTGGGCTTGGATGCTTTTCCCCGGGTAGAGGCTTAGGACCCTCCTTTGGGGGTGCTCTGGCACTGAGCAAGGCATGACTCAAAACACAGAGCCAGGCACAGCCAGCCAAAGTCCTGGGCTGCCCCACTGGAGGGTCCTGTGAGGACATCCCACCACCCAGTGACCTGAGCAATGGGTGTCCTGCAGCACCCGGGGGTCTAGAGCCCACCAGGGAATGGTAAGACACAGGGAAAGCCCCTCCAAAGATCAGAGAGGGCTGGAAGCTTGACAGGCACGAGTGTGCAGGGCACCCTCAGCTCCCGGGGCCGGCAGCCGGGGCGGGATCTGCTCTGATGCCCCGGAGCTGCCGGGCAGGGAGCTGAAACTGCCCCAGGAGGGCATGGACGGTCCGGGCGGAGGGAAGGCACGGGGTGGGAGGGAGAGCCGTGAAAGTTTGGGGAAGGGGAAAGGGAGAGTTTGGGGTGTTCTGGGTAAGGGGGAGAGAGGGAGGAAGACGAAGAGGGAGACGAAGAGGAAAGAGGGATGGAAAGGAAGAGAGGAGAGGGGTCGGCGCGACCTGGCAGCACCGGTGCCGACAGCCCAGGGAGAGGGAGAAGGAAAGGGGTCGGGGTCGGCGCGACCTGGCAGCACCGGTGCCGACAGCCCAGGGAAAGGGAGAAGGAGAGGGATCGGGGTCGGTACGACCTGGCAGCGCCTGCCCCGCCCGCGATCAGCCCGGCGGGTACCGCGGACAGCGCGCTCCGCCGGGCCGGGTCCCGCAGCCGCACCCGGTCCGGACCGAGCCGAGCCGAGCCGAGCCCGGCGCCGCACCCCGCGGTGCGGACCGAGCCGTGCCCGGTGCGGAGCTCAGCCCAGCCCCGTCCAGTCCCGTCCCGACCCGCGCCCACCTGTTGCGCGTCCCGCCTGCTCCCCGCTCCGTGCGGCGCCGCTCTCCCTAGAGGCTCCTCCTGCGGATCAGCCAGGCCAGCGCGGCCGCGGGCGTGAGCGCGCAGAGCAGCCCCGCCACGGCGGCCAGGCGGCGGGCGGCGGAGGGCCCGCGGCCCCGCGCCTTGCGCCGCTGCTCCAGCTCATCGCCCAG
>JAWWEU010000037.1:1868935-1886895 GCA_035583155.1 Acropternis orthonyx | reverse complement strand
GGGCAGGCCCTGGCACAGGTTGGGCAGAGAAGCTGTGGCTGCCCCATCCCTGGGAGTGTCCAAGGGCAGGTTGGACATGGCTTGGAGCAACCTGGGCTGGTGGGAGGTGTCCCTGCCTATGGCAATGAGGTGCCACTGGGTGGTCTTTAAGTTCCCTTCCAACCCAAACCATTCCATGCTTATAGCTGTGAATTGAAACAATGAGCAGCTTCCAAGGGAATGGCTTTGGATTCAGTACTGTTTGGCTCTCTGTGTTGTACTGGACTGAAAGTCCAGATAGTTCTAATTGAGGCCCCTGGTCTCAGCAAATGAGCCTTGACTATGTCTCTGTGTGTCTGGGGAAGAAAATAAACCTAGTGAAACAAGAATGGTTATCAGATGGAGAGGGATGAATAAACCTTCATTAGGATTTCAGCCAGTTGATTTAGATGGGATTAGAAGAAATTTAGGATTTGATGGAAGAGGTGGGGCTTTTTAGGGGAAAAAAAATAAAATCCCCCAGAGGCAAACTGAAATAGCAAAATCTATGTCAGCAAAAGTCTTTGAAGTCCTTCAGAACATTATTGCTTGCTGAACTGTAAGATATAAAACTGTTCCTGTGTGGAGCTCAGGGGAACCCAAACTTTCTTTACTGAGAACCGTAGTAAAAAGATAATAGGGACACTAAAGACAAAATTAAATTGAGGGCTCTAAATATATAAACAGCTCTGTAAGATGTTGTCATTGATGGTTTTTCTGGAGTTTCTGTGCAGTGCAGATTTGGAAACAATGATGTTTGTAGTTTAATAAGAGCTTTGCACGTCTCAGCTCCTCCAGCAGTCTGTGGGTGCGTGTAAATAAAGCCGTAACACCCTGGCTTTTGGGGCCTCACCTGAAACTGGAAGTCAAGCAGATCTAATAAAGCCTGACTTGGAGCCAGTGGCTGGTTTAATGCAGCAGCTCACAGTGGTGCTGTAAAGTGGAATGCTGGAGACTCTTTTATTAGTGATTTCGTGCAGCTGAGGCTCACTCAGTGGGGCTTTTACAAGGGCTTGGCATGCGAGTTTTGGGGCTGTAAGAAAAGGCTGTGTTGGGGACTCTTTGGAAATTCAGGCTTGTAAAGCAGCAGGATTCAGTGTAATTTGATTTAAAAAAAATCAGAAGAGGATAGGATCTTTATTCCCCTGGAAAGTTGAAAAGGCAGTCGCAATTTTATGTAGTTTCCCCCCCCTCCCCCCCACCTTTTTCTTTTGTTTTACAGCCTTTATAAAATGCTTTTGAGACCTTGAAACTTGAAAGGTCTGTACAATATTGTCTCTTTTGGCAGACTCCAAAGGTGTGTGTTTATTTTTGCTTTTTATTTTTGAAAGCAAGGCAAAAGCTGGTGTGGTTTGGCTGTGTTTGCTCTGTGTGTGCTCAGCCTGTCCCTTGCTGAACAGGCTACTATTTTGGGAGGGGGGGCAGAGGTTCCAACCTGCCCCACAGCTGCTCTTTTGAGGTGTCAGCAAAAAGCTGGGTGGGTTTTTTTTGTTCTTTGAGCAAAAATATATGTATTTATATTACATTAAAATCAAATTGAGAGCAAATTCCTCTCCAGACTGTAACAGTTGGAAATTTTGAATTGTGTCTTTTTGTTGCCTTTGCACTTCCTGAGTGTGTCCCTGTAGGGACAGGAGCACCAAGCACTGCCTTTTCATGACAGGGTGATGTGATGTGTCATGCTAGAGGAGACTCAGCGCTGTTTGTGTCATTCTCAGATATTATTATTGCTCTGTCCAGGTTGTTTTCTCTCTCAGAAGATGGAAGGGGATTGTCCCTGTCTCCCAGTTTGCCTTGAGATCTCTTGATGATTAACTAGAATATTTGTTTTGCTGCACTTGCATATTCCTGTTTGACAGCTGCTCTTGTATTTAGGTACCAAATCTTAAAAACACTTTCAGATTGCTCCCCTTTTTCCTCCCTATTCCAAACTCTGACATCCCTGGCTTTGTTAAGGCAGGAGTGGTTGTTTTCCTGGCACACTTTGCTGCTCCAACAGCTCATGTCCTGCATGGGCTTGTGCAAATCTATCAAACCAATATTTATTCCTCACAAGGTATAATTTTCTGAAGCTGTACTTTGCATTTGAAAGCTGTGGGTTTAAGTTTGAAGCGAGGTGTGTATGGTAATGATAAAATACAAAGGAGAATAATCTTATAGCATGGAGAACAAGAAATAATTCATCTTTCACCTCCCTGTGCTGTGTTGAATCTGTGAGTAAATACAGAACAAATGGCAAATAAACACAAAGAGACGGTCCTGGGAGAGTTTGTGTCAGTGGCAGATCTTGATTCTTGGTGAAATCTTGGGACTGAAATGAACATTAGCTGCTTAATTGTAATTTACTAAAAATGATGTCAGTCTCAGGAGGTTGTTTTAATCTTTTTGGAAACAGTGCACGATTGATTGCTGCTTTCACCAGTCGTGCTTTTCATTGGTTACGTCTGGTTTTTTTAAATTAAGGATTACAGGGAACAAATGCTACTTAAGTTGGCTCTTACCTCTTGAATCTTTAATTCCGAGCCCACAATTGATTGTGATGAAGCTGTTCTCTCTGAAATGGCCAACAACTTGAGGCTGCCTCAAAAACTTAATAATTCATTCCTATTTATGCATACTGTAGTACAATAGGTTATAAATCACTAATGTCATGCCCCTAATCAGGCATTGTCAGCTGGACTTTGGGGATGTCATGGTGTGATCTGAGAGGGCTTCTTAGCTCCAAATATGAAGATAAATTCATAGTTTTCTCTAAGCTTACAATGCTCCTTAATTGTTTTCTTGCTTCTTTTCCCTTCAAAGTTTTCCAATACACTGATATTTCAGATTGGCAGTGTGGCCACTGAACTGGTGTCAGTGTTGTGGGGGGTTTTAGTGGAGGAGGAACTCAGTTTTTGCTAAAAGAACCCACAGAAAACAAGCATTAAGGGTTTGGGGGGTTTTATATGTTCAGTAGTATAAAGGGTGAACAAATATATTTATTTAGGTGAGAGTTAAGTCTCAGTCCTGGCTTATATCCACTTACAGGTTTATATTTCAGATGCTATTTATATAATTTTATATTAAATCTAATATTTACTTACAAATTTATCATAGAATATGCTGGGTTGGAAGGGGCCCATCAGGATCCAGTCCAGCTCCTGGCTCTACACAGGACACCCCAAGAATCCCACCACGTGCCTGAGATCATTGTCCAAACGTGGATATATGAGAGATCCATGTAAAAATGTGATTTCTAGGTCAGCAGGACATGGAAAGTGCTTGCAGAAGACCAAGTGCTGTGGTACAGGCTGTGCCAAGAGGAGGGATACCTGTTGGATATGAGCATCTCCGACCAGTCCTGCTGGAAACTCGCCCTCAAGAACTGCCGGGCCAGGGAGCACACCCTGAAATACAACTGGAAGGTGAGAGGGGGTTCCTTTAGTGGGATCCAGATGCTGAGAAATGAGAACCTGGTTCAGGCAGGTTGGTCTTGGTTGGAAATAAAGTCTCCAAGCAGTTTGTTGGGATAGAAAGCCGACATTCCTTATTAACAGCACTGGGTGCACGGGGATGACTCCAGGTATGTACACCAGCAATCCTACAGAGCAGGTCATAGTCATGGAACTAATCACATTGCTATTACATGTTCATTGCATGTCCTGAATATGTGCATATATGCTAATAATTCCCATGCACTTATTCGGATATGGTTCCACATCTTCTAATGATTCTCCTCTCCTTGAGAGTATCTCAGGTACGTGGTCAGGCCATAATGTGCTTTGCTCTGACACACAGTCCTTGTTCCCACAGCTAAGACACCTGCTAGTTCATATTTATCACTGATAGAGGGAAATGGGGAAGCAAGAGCTGGCACAAGACTGCTAGTCACAGATGTAGGGATCAAACACTACTGAAGTTCCAAGAATTTTCCAACATCTTCCCCCCCCGCTGCATAGAATCCTTTTTGAAGAAATGTATTTATTGCAGCTCCTTTTTGCCTGTTAAAAGGGGGAAGCTGCTGAAGGATTTACGGGATAGAGGTGCCTTCTCTCTCAGCTGTGCTGCAGCAGCAGAACCAAAGCCTGGAGTTTTCTACCCACCCGGTGTTGGTGGGGGAAGGAACTGGAATATCAGTGCCCTGTCTCCTCTCTGCAGAACCGGATCGGAGCTGTGAGCCAGCTGAGGTACGAGCTCGGCAAGGTCCTGTGTGATGTGCATTCCTGCGATGGAGTCGTCATTGCTGGGTGAGTACCAGGGTGTGAGATGCTCATTTCATCCTCACCCTCTCAAATCTCACGTGCTGCTTTCAGCAAATTCCAAAGCAACACCTGTTTGAGGCAACAGAGTGGATTTACCTGACTGCAGTTCCGCGGTGAGGGGCTGTCCTCAAATGACTGATAATGATGGTTTTCCTGGACAGAATGTCCTTAAGTGACTGGTAATGATGATTATCTCAGACAGACTGTCCTTAAGTGACTGATAATGGTGGTTATCTACAAATTATTTCAGCAGTGCAAGTTTTTATCGTGCTATTCCAAAGTTATCTCACATAAGTGTAGTCTCTGTAAAGACTCCAGTGCTTTCTGATGAACCGGATCAATTGTTTTGCTGTGGAAGCACCCAGAGTGTATTAAATATTGTGACTACTACACTTTTGTCCACACCTTTACTAAACAGTTCTCTTTTTATTATTTGTTTTCCATAAAAATGTCTTAATCACGAGGATATCTTGTCACAGCCCACAAAAATAACTTTAGAAGGACTGCTACTTTCCTCAGTTGTTTAAAAAACAACCTGGGTGGGAAATAACCTACCCAAAAATAGATAAACTCGAAAATTTCTTTTCCTAATCTAAAGCTTTTTCTGGACCTTGATTTAATGCCAGCTATTAATTTGGTTACAACTCTTAAATACGATTTTAGAGGCCTCACAAACTCTTGTGACTGTCTAAATAGGTGTAAAGCTTAACTGCCCTACTTCACTTTTACAGGTGCAGTAATTAGCAGCCCTCCATAAGTCACATGAGTAATGAAAATTCATTTGCGCAGTCAGGGGACATTGCCCTTAACATACCAGAATTCCATATTTCACTGTAGCACTCCATGTTAATACTGTGCTAATACATTGTGGGATTAGAGAAAACTACTTATAAAATACTATAACATTCACAGGCTTGGGTGTAAGAAAGGTACCTTGAAAACTCATATATGGAAATGCTTTTCAATGCTCTTGGGCAGCTGAGAAGAAATCTAAACCATCAGACAGCAGGAGTGAAAGGAGATGGTTTATTTAGAGTTTTTTTCTTTTGCTAGATGCCCTTCCACTGGTTTCTCTCCTCCTGCTGGAGCTCTCCCTTTCCACCCTCCCTGCCATCGTGGTCCTTGACTGTCCAAGCACTGTGTGCTTTCCCTGCCCTGTTGTGCTGCCGTACTTGGCTGTGTCATGGCACTGGAAATGCTCCTGCTGCAGGGCTGGGCAGGCTGTGACCTCTGGCGGGGCAGTGCCACACACAGTGCCCTGGGAAGAGCCTGGAGGAGGCATTCGTGGCTGGGCTCACTCGGATCTTGCTTTGACTCCTGCCTGGTGCTGTGGGCACAGCTGGCATCCAGCCTGACTGCTGTGCCACTCAGCCTGGGCACCGTGTTCCCTGGCCTTGGCTGGGCATCTGCACTGCTCTGGCTGTTCCGCTGGCTCTCATGGAACCTCCTGTACCTTGGTTTTGGGAGCCAGAAGCCCCAGTTGTCTCAGTGTTGCTGCCAAAACCTCCAGCTCTTCTTTTCCTTCATATGCTCCATTGTGTTGATAATCAAACAGGCAATATAAAGAAGTTAGGCAGAGTAAATTACATTTCTAAAGTATTAAGGAACAAAGGTCATTAATCCTGCATATTCAACTCAAGTAGTCCGTATTTTAGCTTGGTGTATTATAGCAGTTGGGTTTGCACAGTTCCACACACTCTTTTCATGTTGGTTCCCCAATTCCTCCAGTACCTCTTGACTCTTTTGGTGAATTTTATCAGTCACATGAAGGGCAGTGGTGCCATTAAATAATTCAGGTTCTAGAAAGGTTCCTGAAAATAGGTGAGGAGGGAGAAGCTGCATGTGTGTATCCCTAAATGGTCACTTAAATTACTCTTCAGTAATTTGTGTTCTCTGAGAAAATGAATTATCTTTTTATGAAGCTGTGAGCATATGTCTGATAAAGCAGCATGGGGAAATCAATATTCAGCTGTTTGACTTCACCTGCTTAGTGAATGAAATGTTTAGAATATTACAACACAAAAGTTATGTCCTTTGCTGTTTACTGCTTGCCCTTCACTCTGCTTTGGTAGCTGGAGATCTCTGAAAGCATCTCTTAATTGGGTAAGTGGTAAATATCAAACGAGATAACTAAAGCTTCCAAGGACATTAGCAAATTGTGCAGGGAAATACTTCATTATGTGCATTTCTAAGTATTTAGGATATGTAGATTGAGGAATTTATTGGAGTTTTTTTTAAAATCCGAACATAACCCCCCCCTTTCTCTCCCAGCTTATAATATTGTACTTAATGGCATTGTGCTTTCAAATTTGCCATAAAAGTGTAATGAATCTGGTGATCAATAGCAAACTGTTGCATTCTTTCAGTCCCGAACAAGTAATTTAATAGCTGAGGTTTACAGAGTCAATTTTCTTCTCAGTATAAATATCAATTATCTGTTACATTTAATGATTATCTCTCCAGTTTCACAAACTTCTGTGCTCAGCTTTGCACGTGAATAATCAGTGATTACAGCGAGACTTTTATGTATAGACTAAACTGGGCTGTGACTGCAAGGCCTGGGAGGTTGGTGGTGATCCTGGTGCTAATCCACCGTTGTGTGGCGTTTCCTCGGAGTTTTCTGGTTGTGACATCACTTACCTTTCTCACCTCTGCGCTGGGGACAAATAGGGCCACTCAGCTTTTAGCAGGTTTTTGGATCATATTCCCTCAGCCGCTCCTGCTGCTCCAGCCCCTTCCCCAGCTCCCTTCCCTTCCCTGCACACGCTCCAGCCCCTCCGTGTCTCTCCTGTCTGAGGGGCCCAGAGCTGCCCCCAGGGCTGGAGGTGCCCCAGCAGGGCCAGCACAGGGACGGGCAGTGACACCCCATGGCTGGCACAGCCCAGGGGTCACCTGGGCACACCTGGGCTCGTGTCCAGCCGCTGTCACCAGCACCCCCAGGGCCCTGTCCGCCTTGTCCAGCCACTCCTTCCCCAAGCCTGTAGCATTCCATGGGGTTCCAAGGGCAGGACTCAGCACTTCACCTTGTTGACGTTCTGCTCCGTAACTTTCCCTGGCACTGAGGTCAGGCTGACAGGCAGTTCCCCGGGTCCTCCTTCCAGATGGGCATCACTTCCAGTCACCCTGGCTCTCCCCAGGGGGCCAGGCCTGCTGGTGCATGGTGGAAAGGGGCTCTTTGCCAGGTCCCTCAGCACCTTCAGGTGGATCCTGTGTGGACCTGTGTGTGTCTGAGTGCTGTAGCAGGTCACTGACCATTCCCCTTTGGATTATGGGAGCTTCATCCTGCTCCTATCCCTCTCTTCCAGCTCAGGGACTGGGGGATACCCTGAGAACAACTGGGCTGACTATTTAAAGAGTGAGGACAAGAAGACATCAAATCCCTCAGCCTTTTCCTCATCCTTTGTCACTGTGTTTCCCCCCAGGGCAATAAAGGAAGGAAATTCTCTTTAGCTCTCCTTTTGTTGCTGATGTATTTATAGAAACATCTTTAATTGTCTTTCATGGCAGTAGCCAGATTAATTTCTAGTTGGGCTGGTTGGAGAGAGTAGTTCTAGTTGCACAGAGGGGTTTCCAGCAGAAATGCTGGGCATGGTGTGTGTTGGGAGCCTTTGGAGCAAGGCTGGAATCTATGTGATTTGACTTGAACCTGTGCTCTGACAGACCTGATCTCGTGTTCTTCACTGTACTCCTTCAAACTGCTGGGCGATGGAGGAATTTTAATTCAGTTGCTGTAGAGCTGGTTTTTATCTTCTCAAAAAGGAACTCGTACAGGTTGTGGGCAGAGTTAAAACAGCACCCACAATGTGATTTATAGAGGCACATTTGTCTGGGGTGGTTCAACAGCTCTGCTTATTAATTTCACGAAGGAAGCAAAGATAAACTTTACAGGCTGAGCTCTCCCTTAGAGAAACGCACCTATTCCATGCTCTCTCGTGTCTTCCTGCTGCTGCCAAAGCCGGAGCCAGGAGATGGCAGAATATCAAGGATTGATTAAGCGCAACCTGAGCCGGGAGGGGAAGGTGCCTGCGAGCAGCTCCCGTTGTGCGAGCGCTGCCATCAGATAAACTCAGTGTGGCTGCACGCAGAGCTTCTTGTGTTCAGCATTAACATTTCATCCCGGCGCTTACCACGGCTTGTTTTCTGGGTCAGCCCTCGAATCCCTTTCCATCCCAGCCGGGTGTTTGGGGTTACCTCACTCCCAATCAATGCTCTGCTCGCCAGCCTTTCTACGGTTACACGCGGTGTCTCGAAGGATCTTCTCCAAAGGGATGATGTCCCTCCTTCACCCCCCCCATATTCAATTCAAATGCAGTTTCATCTTTAAGTCAGAGCTTACTTAAAGCAATTATATGGCTGCTTGCTTGGCTTTTATAAATTACTACTGGTGGTGAGGTGCAGTGTACCTAATGCTGTCATTTGCTTGGTTTCTGTACAGAATGCCTGGATTTCTTCACTTTCCGTTGATAAAATCTGAATTTTTCAGGTGGGTTTTTTTTTACTGTTCAGACAGTAAAACAGCTACTTTTTTTGCTACCTTTTTTTTTATTCCTGGCACAGCCACACCGATGGGCATTTGCAGTCAGAGGTTGGGTCCTCCTGGAGATGATCTCAGAGCATCTGGTCCTTGTTTGAACTCTTGTCATGACACAGAGCATCCCGTGGTGTAACATGTCCGTAGCATGTTGTGGCACTGTCGTGCAGTCTGACTGGCTCTGTGGGAAGTGCCAGTTCTTGAACAGTGTGGGGAACGTGCCTCGTGCTGGTGACAACCCTCTCACCCCATGAAACCTCACTGAGTGCGCTGGGAGTCAGGGTGATGGTTTGTTGTTGGCTTTTTTAATGCTTGCAGAAAGGGCACTGTGGCTTTACTGCTGTTGTGGGTAGCTCTGAAGATAAACAGAAGAGACTCAGAACACCCTTTCAAAGATTCAGAAATACAAAGTTGTTGGATTTTTCTTTCTTTTTTTTTTTCCCCCTGCAGTTTTCTTTGACTGAAGAAGGAAAGGGAGAGACTGTCCTTGAAGATCTGCAAAGAATGGAGATTGAAGGGCCACGAACTGATTTTTAGTAGATGCTGTGAGGAGTCCCTGTACTTGTCACAGACTATGAAATCAGCCCTGGATTTTCTCTGCACTTTAGTTTCAGATGTTTTCCTCCTTCCCCACTAAGTGCTGCCTGCTTTCCTAGAGATTTTACTTCCTTGGGTTAGGGCTAGTGAGATTCATCTGCTCTGAGTGCCTCCATAACTCAACAGATTAACACTTCTTCACCTTCCAGGCTGGCACACGTGGCATTTCCCAAAGTGATGCTTGACAAAGTCAGTGAGAAACTTCCTAAATATCCAGGTTGATCGGTGGGGGAAACATGTGGTTTAGGGGCACCGATACATTTTGATTCTCTGCTGAGAAACTAAATGCACTGAAATTATTTTAAACAGTTGTCTTCATTCCGGTGAGTCTTGTGGCACCACTCAAACAACTTGGGCCTTTCAGTTTCATTGTGAGCAACACAGAGATGTAAGTAGCTGCTCCTCTATGGTGGGTTCCTTTGTTCTCTTCCATCACCTCCCACTCCGCTTTCCTCTTGCTCAAAGGTGACCTGCAAATGACTTTTTAAAAACTGGGCTTGCCACTCTCTTTAGTTCCATAATGATGTGTGAAAATAGCCCGAAAGGCTTGAAAACACTTTCCTGCACTCCTTAAAACTTCGTGTCAACTCTCATCTAATTTGGTTTTTGTGCTCTGGGGCTGTGGGCTATTCTCCAGGTATTTATTATTAGCTCTTGCATCTTAATTCACTGTGCAGACCCGAGGAAACCAAAATATTAATTAGTAATGAAAATGAATCAAAGTTAACAAACTGAAGGCTTCCAACAGCCTGAATAAACCCCTGCCTTATTTAATTGCTTAAATTTCGCTTGTGTGATGGCACAGCTTTGATGGGTCTCTCCCTCCCCTCCCGGTGACTGGGAGCCAAGATGTCAAACAAAGCAGAAGGTAAAAGTAATTGCCTTTTTCCTTCAACCTTCTCCAAACCTTTTGTGTCCTCTTCACTCCTTCTCATCGTGGTTAAGAAGGAGTAAGTGTCAGACCTTCTTTTTTTCCAGGCGAGTCACCTTTAGGAGGGTTGAAACCGGGATGACATCATGAGTTCAGAGGGTCGGGTGACAAACGGCGGGAGGTGGGGAAGGCTGTGCTAAGTGACAAACACGGTGGCTTTTCTGTCAGCTCCTGAAAAAGAGCCTTTCAGGTGAAACCAATAGCAGAAGCCTGATACTGAGCTTTTGTGAAAGATGCTTCTCCAGCCTGTCTGACCATTAGGTTATTGGTTTACCTGTGGGTTTGCTGCATGCAGGGGAGCTCTGGGATGCCTTCAGTATTCTGAGTCACAGCTGATATTTTTGAGCTTGTTAAGCCTCGGGTTTCTGCTAAGGGCAGTCAAACCCATCCTTCTTCCTAGTAAACTTCCCAAAGATTTCACTTCTACTCTTCACATCCTGCCAGCCTCTGGGCTGTTGCTGTCAGTGCCTGGAGTTCAGGGGTTGCTTCTGTCTGCTGCTTGCAGGGTGGTGCAGTTTGTGTTCCTTCCAACACATAAGCAGATCAATTTACAGCATCTTCAGATGGTGTTTTCTCACCTGTATCTGCAACTGGAGCCATTGTTTTATCTGTTGCGTTCTGGGTTTGTCCTTAGGGCTGATGGAGCAGAGCCTTCCCAAACTGCATCGTAACTGCTCTTGGATTCTTCTGAAAATGAGAATTTTTATCTTCTGTGCCCACAATAATATGTTTTGTTGGTAGAGCAGCTGGTTTAATTAATGGGCCTGGGCTGGTGCAGGCCACTGGAACCTGGATCTAAGTGGTGGGAGATTCTTTGCCTTAAAAGCAAGATTTGCTAGAAACAGTTTGGCTTTCTGTACCTTCTGCTTTTATGAGTGTTCATTGAAATGTTTTGCCTACAATCCAACCCTTTGGCTTGTTTCTGCTCCCTTGGTATGACATTTGCATGCACTTAATGTAGAAGGGGAGGCAGGCAGAAGTAGTTAGGGTGTTGGAATGTTAATTTTGTTAGGGGATAACAGTGATAAGCTGTGTCTCCAGCAGCTTAACCCACTTTTCTAGAGCGATGATTCCTAAATAAGGCCTTAGGAACGAAGGTGTAAACTCTGCAGCTCAGCTTCTCTGAGGGCTCCACAGATGGACGTGGGTTGATAAATTGGGAAGTCGAGTTCCCAGCAGGAGAGTTTGGGAACTGATCAGAGGGATGCTCAAAATGGGCTTCCTACGTGTTAAATCTTCCCAGTTCCATTTTGGTCCACGTTAGTCACTTTTTTCGTACATCAAGCAACCTAAACTACCGTTTGGATGAGATCAGGAGCTTGATTTTTCTACTCAGCATTCCTCTACCAGCACTGGGGTTGTTTGAAACTCTTGGTTTGGTTTACCCCCATCTGTTTTTTCTTGTATTTTGTGGTGTAGCTTTCTTCCAGCCTGTGTAACAGCAGAAATGTTCTCTTTGCTGTTCCATTTGTGTTTCAGTTCTGGTCATTGTGTTCTATTTATGCTCCTCTCTGCTGTGTAAAGTAGTTCTTTACTCCTCTGCTGCTGCTCTTTTTCCTGAATCCTTCCCTTCAGGAATCCCTGAGCCAAGCTACCTGTTGGTTATATATGTGGTGGCAAAATCAGTGTATCTAAAAACTGGGAATGAAAAACTGGAAATGAGGATGGGAAAGCTTGGGAACTTTTGCCTCTCATCCAGTCTTACTCTGGGAGGCACCTCACCCTGTGGTAGGTGTATCTGAGCAGTCCCTCATGAGGACAAAGAATCCATTTAATTCCACTCTTTTTGTTGTGATTGAGGTGCCTTCCAACTTGCCATGGTTTTGATGAAGAGATGTGTTGAGATTGAACATTGTGGGTTACCTCTGTCTTTTCTGAGCCTTTGAGGGAAGACGAAGCTGAGGAGCAATTTGAACCAACTTAAAGGCATTTGGACTTGGGTTTGCATGTTTAATTGGACCTTTTTCTGAAGCCTGCTGAGGGAGTCACTGAGTAGATACCTTAATTAACCACATGAAGGACTGGTTAGTTGCTTTTGGTGGAATTAGGATGAAAGCTCTGAGGTGCTTGTTGCAGCAAGACAGTGCAAAATACTCATTATCTTACTTGCTTATCAACAGGCATCCGTTTAAGCAGAGCTGTAGCTGGAGACTGTTACTTCAGCAAGATTCCTACTGACTTCAATAAAATGCATTGACATTGTAAGGACTTCATAATCAGATCTTTTGAGTATTAACAGATGGTCACTGACTGCCTGAAACAAAGTTGTTGGGTTTTTGTTTTTTTTTTTTTGGTTTGTTGATCACCGCAGGTATCTGGAAACCAAACAGGCTTTGCCTTCTGGAAATCAGACCTGACTGTGAAACAAAGGGGTTTCTTTCTCCTTCCCTTTTTCTTGCTACAAAATTCTTTAGAGGAAATGTGGAAAAGACAAACTGATTTCTGACTGTGTCTTATCACAAGTCTTTGGTGTTCAGCCCAACTTGGTTGTGGTAAGATGTGCCCTGGAGGGGTGTGCTGGAGGCAGCCGACAAAACTGACTGACACCAACATCCTGTTCCAACAGAAATCCAGGGATGGTCCCGCTGACCTCGTGTTTGAAGTGAAGTTCTGCAGTGCCAGCAGTACAGAAGCCATGAAGGGAAGCAGTTTGTCTTTCCTGCTGCCATGGGCTGGACGAGCAGAGTCTCCACTGTTTTGAAAATGTTCCTGTTAACAGTTTTTCTTTTGTGTATTTGTCAGTTTATGTATTAGTTGCAGTTGTACTTTGCACAAACACTAATTAGACAGCCATCAACACTCAGGGCCAAAGGCTTACTAACAATGCAACTGTGATAGCAGTGTCTTAATTGGTTGAGTATAATTGTCATTAGGCAACGATAAAGACATCTGGGGCTCTGGAGAGAGATCAGCCTCCCCCTCCTCCTCTTCCCCAAATTTGTTCTGGCTATTGCTCTCCAACACAGTTGAGCTTTTTCAGATGAGACTCTGTGTTTTGACCAGTTTCCTGATGTTTTTCTCCTTATGAGATCGTCTGCCTCTTCAGCACCACTTCATTAGAGCCGTGCCCAGCCTCCCTCTGCTCCCTCCCACATGTGCTCCACACTCACCACCTGCTTCCCAGCCATCGTGGGACAGCAGCAGCTTTTAACCCCCCAGCTCCTTCTGCTCTCACTCAGGGGGGAGGGCACGAGCAAAATGTTCATCTCATTGTGACGTTACTGCCAGTAAAAAGTAGTTAAAATGCTTTTGATTACTGAGCAGGTATTTTTATTATAGTTGGTTTGTAGATAACATATGAGTTTAATTCTTTCCAGTTTTTCTCTGCCATGTGCATTCCATCTATTGTTGCTCCATCTCAGCAAGGTTTTTATGCATATCTGTAAAGCTTAAGCTGAATTTCCAGGCTAATTTTGACAGATACAGACATATCTGTGCAGAATTACAGAGCTGGCTTGTTCTAGAGGAGGAGTATATTTAGAAAAATATAACTCTTATGTTTCTGCTGCTGCTGCTTCTCATGTGTATGTACTGAAATATTCCAAAGAAAGAGCAAGGGCAGTGAGGAGTGTTAAGTCCATGAAAGAAGATGAGTTATTTGGATGGAGAGTCTCTGTTGAACATCAGAGAAGGGCAATTGTGTGTGAGAGTAGGGAGAGAAACACAAAGACCCAGAGCTGAGTTCCATGGATGGAGCACCTTGAAAGGCACCAGGGAAGGGCTATCAGGAAAGGGGGGAAATCGGGGCTGTAAGAACAGTCTTCTTGTTGCTCCCCATTGTGCTCAGGAGAGCAAGACTTTGAGTAGCCTTTCTAAATGAATTAAAGCAGGAATGGTCTCTTATGTTTTTTATTGCAGATTTTGGGGTTGGTTTGTTGGGTTTGCACAGTGGGAGTGTCTTGTGTTAGATATTGAAGTATTTCCCTGCCACTGCAATAATTGTCTCATTGCACCCATCAGGGGGGAAAAAGCAGCAGCTGAATGCTGTTGGTATCAGGGCAGATAGAATGTATTCCCTGTTGGATTAAACAGGAAGGGACTTTTGGAGTTGTTTGGGGTTTTTTTTTCACTGCAGCTGAAAGCTGTGTGGGCCCCTCATAGCCATCCTGGTAGAAAAATCAGGAACTGGATGCGTTTGGATTGCTGTACGTGTTTTTGGGCAGAAAGCATGTATCTGGGGTTGTTCCACTGAGAAATCCAAACGAAATGTTCAGGGCAAAGTGTAGAAGTTGTGGCAGAAATGAATAGAAGTCCTGAAATTATCTAGAACGAGGTTGTGTAAAGCCCAGTGTGTTCTTCTCTCCAGCCATCTATATTGACAGGGCACATTTGCCAATTATCTGCAATAAAGCAGCCTTTTCATTTTTTTACAGCAAGGCAGTGCTTTAATAGTTTAAAAGCCTTTTGTTGTGGTTACAAATTGAAAGTGTGCTGCTCTTTACAGCAGCATTAAAAGCGGGGAGTTGAACCATCAGATTTTTTAGTTCCCAATTGGATTCATCTGTGTTTGTAAGTGCTCTGGTCCAGTCCTGGGCCAGTCCCACTGTGTGCTGGGAATGGGCATGTGATGGTGGCCAGTGGAGTGTCTTGTCTCCCATTTTCCTCATGCTGGTTCCCTGTCCAGACCTAGACCTCCACTGGTGTCTCCAGCATGGTCTTGTAACACCTCTGCACATCCTTTAGGGATTGATTTGCTGTGATGTTGTGCTGGGAAGGATGGGAATGGTGGTGTTGAGTGGGAATTCGGGATACAGGAAGGATGGTGCCTTTGTGCTGTCCTCCCTCCTGTTCCTGAGGAACACGGAGCACTTGTCCGTGCTGGGCCTGCTGGGATTTCTGGACAGACCCCTGGAGGTGGGTTTGGTGGGTGCTTGCAGGGTGCTCCTGGCACGGGTTCTCCCTGTTCTCTGTCATGACAGAACCGGAGGGAGCACCATGTCATGGATTGTTCTGCGGTGTCTGAACCCCCTGGAGCGCTCCTGGGTGCTGGGACAAGCCCCTGTGTTCAGCAGGGCTTGCTGCAGGTGGGACAGCAGGGGGGCTTTGTGCGTCAGGAGCAAGAGCTCTTCAGCACATGGGGATGGTCTGACACAGAGCCCACCGAGCAAAGACGGGTCCCAACACATCACAACCTGATTTCAAACTGCTGGGCAGAAGCGTGTGGTGGTTCTGCCCCAGTCTGAGCTCAGCTTAGAGGTGGTTCAGGTGGTTCTTCATGAACAAAGAACAGCTCAAGCTGAATTTTGGCATCTTTGAATTCTGAGATACAATTAATTCAAACATTTACTGTGGTGTTGGATCTTTAATTCCAGGGTTGCAGTCCATGTTATTCTTTGTGGGTGGTAGAGTGTCCTGAGCCCTGGACCCCTTGTGTTCTGTGCTGTGCGGGGAGCCAAGACACAGTGACCTCAGGGAATTATCCAGCCCTGTGTCCCTCCTCTATTCCTCTTGTTGTTTTCTCTATCTCTGTCTTCCTTTTCACATCCCTAGACTGGACTACGTGAGAACTACACTAGGAGGAGATGTTTATTTAGGGATGAAAATGAATGTTCTGTCAATTCTACCAGTATTTTATGTCTCCCTCAGTACTCACTTCTCAGGGTCACTTAGGGACAAGAGTATTTTGGCTTCCCTTGGGAATAATCTGCTGCTCTTGGCATTTAGGAGAAGCTTGAAAAAAACAACCCCAAACCAACCCTAACATAAGGAAACAAAAATCAGCTCACAGTTAAAATGCTTCCAAGATGTTAACGTGTGCCTCTTGCTGAAGAGGACTGCAGCAGATCTGGGCACCTACCTGTCCCACTGTGTCTTGTCTCCAGATTTTAAACTGAAACGAGCACTTTTCAGTTCTGCACACTGAAGATACTTGTTGTGAACTGATCCGGACTTGCTCGTCCAATCCAACAGGAAACATTTTGCTTTGGGGAAGCTTCTCCCTTGATCTGTTCTTTTTAAGTGGTGCTGCTGTAAATTGGAAATGAAAGCAGGATTCAAGAGGGGGTTGAGCCTCTTCAGCAGAAGGAAGAAAAGAGAGAAGTGCTGTTCCACCCTTTTCTCTCCTTTCCTGCTGTCTTAGCCTGCAAAGCCATGGAAGGGGCACCAGGTGACAAGGACACAGTTCCCCTCTCTTCTGATCAGTGCAGAGAATTAATGTGCATCTCTGTCTCTCTCTGTCTGACAGATTACACCTCCCCGCCTTGGGCACTTTAGTTGTATAAACTGGAGGGGTTTCACCCAGAGATGTTGGGAGTGACCTGATCCCAGAGCACCTCTAACCCCGTGCATGGCACTGCCCAAAGAACAGGGGTACCTGAGGCCAAGCCCAGCAGCCTCTAAACCTTTATTAAGCACTTTCCTTCATCTCCTGTGTAATTAACTGTTTCCTTATTTTCCTCATAAACCCAGGACAGCCATTCCTAACCACCAGACCTTGGAGGCTTTTAAGAACCATTCTTTTGTAACAGTTTCTCCCCAAAAGTCAGGATGCAACAACAAAGCTGGTACAGGAGGAAGCACCTTTGATTTTTCCGAAAGAACCCAAGTGTCAGCTGTGGCAGAGAAAGACATCTGAGCTTTTGACAGAGTTAATGTCACAGTTCTGTCAAAACTGATCTTAAATAACTATTGAACTGTTCCAAATGGCTATTGAGCTGTGGTCTTTGACCAGCCATAGAAGAAGCTTCTCCTCTGCTCTGTGTTGTATGGGCATGGATGGTCCAGAGTAGTTAATCTTTTGCTTGCTGTGTAACAACCTTCACTCCTTTAGACACATTCAGTCTTATTTGAGCAGTTCTGCTTTTTTATTTTCTCATCGACAAACTGATGTCAAGCTACAGTTTTGGTGATATTTTGGTGAGCCTTCTGCAAAGAAGGCAGCACTGTCTTAATACTAAAGACAACACTTAGTTGAATTAATTAATTAGTCTTCAGAGATGTAGGTAAATCTGATCTGTTGATGAGGCATTAAGAAATTTCTTTCTATAAAGAGCAGTAGCTTGGGTGCTTGTATGGACAGATAAATGCCCTGATTCAACAGCCTTTCCTTGGCACAACCACAGTCACAGGTTTTTAAGGACTGCAAAGAAACAGTCTGAAGTTTTGCCATGATGTAATTTAGGCTCGTTACTGATTAGCTTTTTTCTGCTGAGCCCTCTCCCATTGCATGTTAGTTGTGAAGTGAATATTGAGAGCTGGCAACCTGTGGTAGCTCAGTGTGGGTCTTGTAGCTCCAATTTACCTGCCTGTCTTGGTAGACTTGATGCCACATTCAATAAAAAGGGACTAAAATGAGCAAAGTGGTTGGGCTTGTGAACAGGGGGAGGATCAATCCAGGAGCTGTAAATGGTGTTGTGTTTTAAGACACTTTTTGTTTCCTGCTCCCTCTTCTCAGGTGTTGTGGGGCGACTAACAGGCTTCTCTTGCAGATACACATCAGGGGAAGTGAGGCTGTGGGACACTCGCACCTGGGACTACACAGCCCCCAGCCTGGAAGCAGTGCACGATCCTGGCCACGCTGGACCTCGGCCACACGTCTCCTTTGTGAGGATAAACAGCTCCCTGGCTGTGGCAGCTCACGAGGACGGTGAGGAACCACAACTCTCTTCCCTATTAAAGGGGGGGGGGGGGGGGGGGCCGGCTT
>JAWWEU010000037.1:1844109-1859742 GCA_035583155.1 Acropternis orthonyx | reverse complement strand
TGGGGCAGCCACAGCTTCTCTGCCCAACCTGTGCCAGGGCCTGCCCACCCTCACAGGGAACAATTCCTTCCCAATATTTAATTTAAACATTCCCTCCTTCAGCTTAAGGCCGGAGCACACCAAGTTTCCTCTGGACCTGTTCCTTGGTTCAGAGGAACCACAGCATCCTGAGATCCTGCTTCCCTCTTTTGTGTACGTTCACGTTTTTCCATGAGATCCGACCCTCGCACCTTTAACTGCTCCTGGAAAGCTTTGTCCACTCCTAAGATGCCACATTCTGGTTGTGTTTTGGTGTCCAGGAACCGTCAGCGTTTGGAACGTGCTGCTGGGGCGGGAGCCAATCCATCATTACCAGCACAACCAGAGGCTGCAGGCTTTAGCTCTGGGCACGGAGGGCGCCGCCGTAGCCACGGCGTCTGGCTTCGAGGTCAGAGTGGAGACCCCCAGCGACAGAGGCTTCTGGCAGACCGCAGCAACCTATGAAATCCAGAAACTGGTGAGTCTCCAGCCTGTTCAGCTCCGTTCCAGCAGCTCCTGATTATTTCTGGTGTGGCAGAGGGGGATCTTGTAGGAGTCCTGCAGGAGCGTTGCGTGATATCGGCGTTATCAGCTGGGGGTTCTGGCTGTGGAGCAGGTTAATGGATGAGCCTTTCATCACCGAAGAGCAAGGGTGCAGTGCTGGCTTAGGCTACGAGTGAGAATGAACACAAGTCCATATGGTGCAGGAGGCTGGCTGGTTTTAATTATTATTTTTTGTTGTTGTTATTGTCAACATTAGGTTGGCTCATTTTGTAAATCAGTTTTCTCGCATAGATTGGAGCTGAAACTCCAGGTCTCCTTCCAGATCAACCCTGCCTGATTAACTCTGAGGCAGGATATTGCAGCAGAGCTAATAGTATCACTTGTGAAGCTTCTTCAGGTTGCACCTTCTGTCACTGAAGTTCTGGGAGTATTTTAATTAAAAATCAAAAGTTGTCCCATTCTCTGAAGTTTTATTGTGTCTTGGAGTATCAGCTTTTCTTTGAAAGAGGAAGGAAGTGTGCAGGAATAAATTGAGTATTGCAGTTCTCTCCCCTTGCAGGAAGCTAATGGGTGTGAAGGGGTTTAAACCACTCCTGATTAATCCCCTCTTCCAAAGCTAGGTCACTCTTGCAATACTTAAAATATTTGGGGATTTTGTTTATTTAAGAGGTTTTCCAGTAAAACTCCATTGGAGTTGGATCCATTTTACTTTTGGATCTTGCTTGCTGTGACAAGTCAGTTTGTCCCATGGGACTCACAGATTCCAGGCTCTCTTCTAAGGCTGGGTTAGAAATCAGCTCTTAAGGAGCTTAAACCTTCCCACGGTGAGACTTTTCAGCTGGATCTTCCATTATTTACTGAGGTGGGAAGAGCAACATCCTTGTGCTCTTGTGACAGGAGGTTGGGCTGCCCCAGAGTCAGGTGGTCTCTCTGTTAGTTTAGGGTAACTCTGCATCATTGCAGGGTGAGCATCAACTGCTCCATGGGAGTTGTGTCAGTGTGTTTCCTCCTCTGAAGCACCTTAGCCACGTTCTAACCACAGTATTCCCTTCGCTTTGACCCTTGGGTTCTCTGTCCTTCAGCTGGATGAGTGTGTTAAGCTCTGCTCCTTTCTCTGGTGTGACATTTTGGGATGTTTATTGTAATGTGCTCTGAATAAGTTTTGTTTTTAAGGGACACATCCTAAAGACTGTGAGCTGAATTTCATCATAGGAGCCAAACTTGCAAAAGTTCAGAAATAAAACCAGTAATTGGTCTTTGTCTGAAATCAGTCCATCACTGGGATGACACAAGACAGCCAGTAACCACACGTGGGTGGTTTGTTCAGTTCAGCCTGTGGCAGTAGGGATGTGGAAGACTTTATGACTGTATTAAAAATAAAAAGTCTGCTCTTTTTAGGTCAACTTCCTTAATCTGGTTCCAGATGTTGCGGGGAGCCCAGTGGCAGTGGCAGCTGCAGAGGACATTGTCTATCTCCTCAAGGCAGAAGGTCCTGGCAAGGTCCTCCATTCCGTCTATGGCCAGCCTGTCACCTGTCTGGATGTGTCTGCCCACGAAGCTGCTTTTGGGATCAAAACCTTTGGCTGGTTATTGAATGAGCCCAACCAGGTATGTAATTATATTTTGGTAAGATTTTGATACCTTTGTGATTAACAAAGGAGTAAAGAGGTGATGTTGTTGAGCACTTCCCTCCCTGCTCTCCAGCTTTTGGCTGTAGAGGGAAGACGTTGTTTCAGTGCAATAATCTCGTGCTTCCTTGTGTTCTCCTGGCCTGAAGTGAGGGATTATTGTCCAGCCATCTGAGTTCACTGAAAACCCTTTGCAGCCTCTGCTCCTCAGCACGGCCCAGCTCACCTGGTTTGTGCTGCATCAGTGACAACTTGTCTCAGAAAACCCCAAGAAACAACCCAAAGGCCCAAAACACCCCTTTTGGTGAGGGCACCATGAGCAACATGTACTTGCAAATGTGTGGTCTTGAGAGGAGGATTTTTAGGCTGTGCTTTGGAGTAGTTGAACTGAGTTTACTTCCAGTTTGGTGGGGATGGTGTGACTTGGATTAAAAGAGTGAAGTTACAGTTGAACCGAGTTTAATCCAAGTCACACCATCCCCACCAAACTGAAGGGAAATTATAGCTGAACTGAGTTACTTCCAGTTTGGTGGGGATGGAGTGACTGGCATTAAAGGAAGGAAAATTATAATCATGGGTTTGAAGCTCCCTGTGGCACAGTCTGCTACTTCTTCAGCACCTCTTAGCAGGGTAGGTCAAATCCACCCTGGTTTTGTGACCCTGCTGAAGCCCCATGGCTGAGGGAATGCTCCTGATGCAGCTCTTCCCAAACTCCTCTGCTTGCAGGAGGGGCTCTTGTGGGATTGCAGACCCAAAGAGGGAACGCAGATCATAAACCCATGGAATCTTTGGGCTGGAAGGGATCTTAAAGCTCAACTTGTCCCACCCCCTGCCATGGGCAGGGACACCTTCCACCAGCCCAGGTTGCTCCAAGCCCCGTCCAGCCTGGCCTTGGACACTTCCAGGGCTGGGGCAGCCACAGCTTCTGAGGGGTGTCAGAATTCCACCTGAGATCCCAGGTAGCTGTGGCAGCAGCTCCTGGACACAGCCCTGCTCCAGGGCAGGGACCAAGCTGTGGAGAGACCTGTTTGCAGATGCCTTGAGAAGAGTTTCTGTCCCTTTCTTTTGTCCTTTTCCACTCCCTAATTTCATTCCTTTCCTATGTTACACTTCAGACCTGCAAAGGACTGTCAGCAGTGAGGGGAGGAGGGTTCTTCAGACAGGTGGAGAAGGAGCAGGAGCTGAGGACCCAGATGAAAGGAGCTGTGGTCTGTAGTGTCAAAACGCAGCATTTTCCTTGGCAAGTAACTAGAACAGGAAAGCTTCACTTAGGGCTTCTCTGTGTGAGGAATAAACGTGTGCAGCTGCATCTCATCTCCCCTTCAAATCCGTGTTCTTTGGGGAGGCCACCACAAATAAACACCTGTAGGGCTGGGAGATGCTGCAGGGTGGTGCTGTCTTTATTAATTCCTTTGCTGTCCTGATCCAGTTGTTTTTCCCTGCAGAGGTGGGAGGTCAGAAGGCAAAATTGCCTCACGCAGGGGCATCACCTCTGCAAGCCCCTAAAGGAACACGGAGATCTCCTCAGGGCTCTGGAAAGCCGGACACCTTCCCTAACAGAGCCCTGAGCTCCTCCATGGCAGGTTGTAGTGAGCCCTGCATCCTAATCAGGGAGATGGGCTGGGATGTGTGTGACAAGGACACTTGCCTGGCGCTGCTGCTCCAGCTGACATCACGCAGGAAATTAATTACCAGTGTCTCTTATGATAATTATTCGCCTCGCGCAGACGTGGAGGGACTTTGCATTGGCTGATTACTCTGGTCACGAGCTGGCAATCTGTCTCTGGGAGAGCTTTCCATCTTGGAAATGCAGTGCTGGGGGATTGCAGCCCCCTTTGCTGCTGGCTGTGTTTCTTCTCACTTTGGGGTTCTCTTTGTTTTCCTCAGGGTTACTGTTTTCCTTCGGGGTGAGCTCCAATCCTGATGCTCCTGCCCAGTAACCTGCTTTCTGATGGAAATTGTTAGGGAAGCCATCCTTCTCCCTCTGTCTTTTTTTAATCCTTTCCTAATTTTAACCAAATTTGACAGCAGAGTCGAGATCTGAGGCATAAATTTTGTAGCATCTTTTATGTCAGAGAGGAGAAGAACATCAAATCCATGGCCTAGACTTGCCTCCTGTCAGACGACAGACATTCCTGCAGGAACGAGGGGAGAACAGAAATGCTTCAGCTGCGAGAAGTTCAAGCGTCAGGCAACCCAAATATGCTGCTGTTTCTTGGAAGTTTGTCTGGTTATTGCTTGTGGAGTCTTTTTTTTTTGTACATGAAGCTATGAAAAATGTCTTTAGAAAGGGTTATTTCAGCTCTGTTAACTCCATGTGGGATGCAGTGTTTCCCTTAAATCCCCAATTCTGGGAATACTGTGTGCCCATCTAGGATCCTCCCATGTGTAGTAACACAGCCCAGGTTATGAACCCCTGGGAAAACCTTTATGTCCTGGCTTTTCCTCCTGCCACCCAGTGGGCATTCCTTGAGGGATGACGTGAAGGAACAACACCTCACCCCGTGCTGGCGGCGCCGCTGCAGCGTCACATGTTCGAATTTTGGGTTTGAGCACCGTGTGTGAAACCAAACCCACACGTTCCAGAGCTGGCTCTGGGGCTCCCCATGCCAGGATACAAACCTCTTGAAGAGGCAGCTTGATGAATGTCAGGGCTGACCTCATCAGGTTTCTGATGCAATCGTCTCGCTGACTGGGGGGTCTGAGCGAAGCTTTTCTCATCCTTGGTGTATTTATAACCTCCCATCTGCTCTCAGGTGGGTCTGGTCTCCTGCTGGAGTTCAGGTGAGCTTTGTGGATTATTTCCTGAGATTTCAGAGGTACTTTATCCACTTGGGGTGGGGAAAAACCCTCAAACCCAACTTTCTCCTATATTTAAAATTCAGTTTGAATATTTCAACACATTCAGTAGTGATAAAAGATAGTGAACATGGGAGGATTTGGGTGTTTTTCGCACCAGGGAAGCTTCACAGAGGGAATTTTTGGGTTAGGTGTGTTATCTGGCACAGCTCAGTTTGTCTTTGGGTTGTTCTGTGCCCAGATTTGAACCTGGTTTCAGAGCAGGGAGACAGGCAAGGAAGGAGTGAAGGGATGATTTTAGAGACAGAAGGCTGGGTATGTTGACATCAGCTGCCCTGGGAGCTGTTTGTTGGTGCTGTCACTTTTGCAGCTGTTTTGAGCTGGTGATTGGCTTGGACTTGATGAAAGGTGTTCAACCTCACCTGGCTCTTCTCAGCAGCCACTGAAATCCTGCCTGGCTTTGCTACTGTCTTTAATGTTTCTGCAGAAATCTCCACTGCTTGCTGATGTGAATTAGTTGTGAACTAATGAGAAGTGACAAACAAATTTTAAATCACAGAATCACAGGATGGTTTGGGTTGGGAGGGACCTTAAAGCCCACCCTGTGCCACCCCCTGCCATGGGCAGGGACACCTTCCACTAGCCCAGGTTGCTCCAAGCCCCATCCAACCTGCCCTTGGACACTTCCAGGGATGGGGCAGCCACAGTAAATAATCCTCTAAATTGAATTTCATTCTCTCAGTCACTCTTGGATGGTATATTTAGGTCACAGCTGCTTGATATAAGGTGTTAACATCTTTCTTGCACCTTATTTTAACTAAAATCCTTCTCTTTAATGGGAAGCTGCATTGTCTGTTTTGGTGTCCTAATCTCCCCAGTTCTCATGGAGTTCCAAAGGCTTCCAATTTTTTTTAAAATCAATCTTGATTTGTCTTCTTTAAATGGTATGGGGTTTTGGGTGTTTTCCCCACTTCTGTTAACCCCTGTGACCCTTGTAAATAGCCCAGTTTTCAATAAATTAATCTTTAAGAGCTCTTGTTTTCATAGTAGGAGGGCAGAGCTTACTGGGGACCGAATTTGAGCATATTGGACGTGCCCAAATGTTTCTCTTTGGGAATCTGCAGGACTGCAGAGTGTCAGCAGAACTTAGAGGTGTTGAAAGGTGTTTTAAACACCTTTTTCTTTATAAACTGTTTGGTATCATGTCACGGAGACAGAACTCTCTGAGTACCTGAGTTGTGCCAGGCACTACAAGAAACAGTGTCCAGCAGAGAGAGCAGACCTTTCCCTTGCCTAAATTTTGCATGATGGATTGATCAGGCCAGGAATAATTTTGCAAGTTAAAATAAATAACTCAATGCCTTTTGCACTGGCTGATATCGATGACGTCCTGCTTTTCTTCCCTCTTTGTACAACAGTGCGAGTGCCTCAAAATTGGCACAGGGGCTTAGGTGGGTGTCTCAGGTTTGGAAAACACAGCTGCCAGGATGTGCCACGAGCATTCAAAGTGGTGTGAAACCAGGAGGATTACTCAGTTTTTAATAATGCCCTCGCTTTTCCTTTCCCCCGCCCTCCCCTGTGGTTGGGGGAAAAAGTCTTTCTGGGCTCGGGCTTGTGTTTTTAGCGAGCGGGTGGTTCGGTGGGTAAACACAACCTGCTTTCAGCGGGCACTGGAGCCTCCAGCCACGAGTCAGCTGAGCGTGGTGACCCCATTCCATGTCCCAGCAGACATCTGTGCCCATCCCCAGCCCGTCCAGGCTGGCAGAGCCCCGGGGGCTGGCAGTGTCCGGCGCTGGAACCGCGAGGGCTGCAGGTGCGTTGGCAGCGCCGGCACTGGGCTTGGCTTCTCCTTCTTCCCACCAGCTTGGAGTCTCACTTTGGAACTCGGGGCAGAGGGAAACTTCAAAAGGGGGGTGGGGGGGGGTGTGGTGAAAACAAGCTCCGCTCATCTTCGGCTCCGTGGGTGACTTTGCAGCAGGTGGAGGTGCTGGGAGGAGGGGGAAGCTGCTTCTCCTGCTGGCTGTGCCGTGAGCTGGTGGGGCTCTCAGGTGTCCGGGGGTCCCCGAGGCTCCTGGTGCAGCTCAGCCCGTGTTGTTTGCCAGCCTGAAGTCACCTCCAGGATGGCATGAAAGTCAATTTTCCACATGCTCCAAGGAGCCGCTGCGTTACCAGCTTTACACAATGACTTATATCTGGCAAGAACCTGCAAAATAGTCTCTCTGGCTGATTGTCAAAAATTACATCATATTGGAGTAAACTGCTTTTAAATCAAACATCCATTATTCATGGATATTAACTGCTTTTTTTTTATTTATTTATTTTTTTTGAAGCTGGCTGTTTTGTGTTTGATTTACTCTTTTTCTTTCTCTCTGATTGTCTGTCTGTCTCCCTCAGCTGCTCCTTTTAAATCTTAGCTCATCTTTGAATTTATGGAGCCAGAACACTTATCTCTGTGTACAAGGATCAGCGTGCTGACCCTGCATTTGTTAACAGTGGGATTGTTTTTGTTGTTGTTGCAGTGTTATGTGCCATATTTACAGTAGGCAATCCAATACATTTGCACTGGGAAACTGTGCCCCCGAGGCTTGTAAACTTTAAAAATATTCTTTTACCGCATCACTTTAGGAATAAAATCCAAACTTGCAGCAGTGTGGACCATATGTTGTATTTAATTTGATGGGTTCTGCCACAAATGCATGTGGAACAGCCTTCCTTGCTTGTGTAGGTACCCTCTGAATTGGATGGGTTTGATCTGAGAGAAAAACAGATCCCTTTTTATTTACGGTGGACTTGAAATCTCACGGCCCTCTCTTTTGCTGGCAATATTTGTGTGTATTCAGGCAATGTTTTTTCCAGCTGGCAGAGGGATGGACAGAAGAAAAAGGGGAGAATAAATGAAAATAAATGTAAATTCAATAGCCAGGCTTGCTGCTTGTTCCTCTGCCTCTTTGAGCAGCTCAGGGTTTGTTTTATTCTGCTCTTCTGTCTCTAAAATGACAGAAAGCTCCATCCTAAATGATTCTTTCCGAAAAAGTGGTTCTTTAATGTATCCTGTGTGTTGTTAGCGAGGAAAAGGATGTAGGTTTGGTGTGTGGTTTTACAGTGACGCTTTTTGCTAATATTTATCATCCTCCCTCCACTACTTCAGCTAAATAAGAACTAAAAATACAGCACACACAGAGCGCTTTGCCCAGTTCTGAGGGAGAGCTGGCTCTTTACAGCCTTAACTTTGGAGAGGAGGCAGGAATGGGATTGCAGAGGGAAAGCAGCTCTTCCACAGAGCAGTTGTGTGCTGGCTCGGGGCCAGGACGGTGGGTTGGACACCCCTGCTCTTGGTGAAAGTACCACAGGCTCTTTGATAACAAGTGCTCAGGGATTTGTTGTTCTAATGTTCCGTCCAAAAAAGACATCTCCAGCAACCCAGGATCCCAAAACACCTGCTGGGGTCTTGGACACGCATGGAAGAGTTCCATCAACAGCATTTCCTTCGATTCCTTGGTTTTTCTTGGAAGTATCTCAACCAGAGTACATCGACCACGCTTGACCTCACTTAGCTGCACGGTGTAACAAAGCTCCCAGCTCAGCTCTTCTGGCTGCGGAGACTTCAGTTCTTTGGGAATTAATTGGAGTCGTCTTTCAGGAGTTCTTGGACAGCACTGAAAGAGAGTTCCCTGTACCCACTGCTCGGCAGTAACTTTTCCCTTGGCTCGTGGATTTTCCAGCTTCTTGGAGCATCCATCCAAGAGTGGCCACAGGTTGAGCCTTGCCCAAGCCACCCAGTAAAGAGGGAAATTAGTCTAATGCACTGCCTTAACAAAAGGGAGAGTATGAGCATGAATAATTAATAGCACTAGTCTGTGGCAGTGGATAAAATGAAGTCCCATTTGCTCAGCCTTATTAAAAGAGAGAGAGGGAGAGGGAGGGATGGTAAAGGTCGTTAAGGGACTTGTAACATGCAAAGAATCGCCTCCGAGATGGATAATGTGTTTTCTAATCTCTGTGGTCTTTAACTAAACATAATGGTGGAGGTACTCTTGGCTATTTCTGGCTCCTTGAATTATTAAGCATTCTGGGAGATTGGTTGGCTCCTGGCCAAGAACTTGGACTTTTCATTTGGCTGATGTTAATAGGTAACACTCTTCATTCTGAGCGTTGGGTCCCCGTAACATCTGCCCAGGGCATTTAGTGCTTCTCTTCCTGCCCTGTGTCCCCCCAGGTCCCTCTGGGGGCAGGGATCTCCTCAGTGTGTTTGTTGTCCCAGGGCACTTCATTTCACACCCAAGTGCTCTTGGTTCACTTACCTTCACTTGCTACCTATTAGGTCACTGGTCTGGGGTGTCCATTATAGGATTATAGATACCTTTAAAAGGGTAATCCCTTTGCAGTGTGCATTATAGGATTAGAAACCTCCCAAAGATCTCAGGCTTTATCTGCCCTTTAACACACAGGCCCTTATTTCAAGTCCCTATTGACCAGGTGTTTCCAGTCTTTCTCCTTGGCCTTTGTAAAGAAAATCCTTCTTGCCTAGGGATATTAGAGGAAAGCTCATCAGCACCTCAGAATTGTCCTCAGTGTGCTTTTAAACCCCTGTCTGCAAGAAATCATTATTCAGACTTTTAAAAAAAACACCCTTGCAAGAAATCATTATTCAGACTTTAAAAAAAAAGCACCCTGAGTGCTTTTGGCTTCTTTGCTTATCAGTTTGTCACGAAAGCATTTTGAAATTCATTTGCAGAGCATGAAATTGCTCCGGACAAGTGGAATTTAGAGACAGACAAAACCTGGATGCTGAAAAATCACAAAGAGGATCTTCCAGTGGTGGGGCTAATTGGGAAGAAATACATGTGAGCATGATAAAATCTAAAATAAATTTTATTTTAACACTCAGTGTGGTTATTGATTGTTAAAATAAACCATCTTTAAAAGAGCAGAGAGACTGGCATGAGAAGGGAAGGAATTGGAGGGGGTAGGAGGTGGTAATACAAAAGCTTTGCTCCCTTTTTTGTGGATGCGAATCTTTATATTTTCACAGATTCTTAGATGCAAATGCTTTAAATTGGTGGCCATCTACAAGTTGTGTGAGGAGAAATGAGGGATTTTTCAGCTGGTGGTACCTGTGAGTTCTGCCCCAGGGCTGGAATTGGGGTGCAGACAGGAGAGCTCCGATGGAGAACGGGGGAATCTTTAAATGCTGCGTGGAAACAATTCTTCCTTACAGCCTTCCCTGGCCATAACTGAGTTCTCAAGTGTGTCTCGTGTGTTTATGGGGTAGAAGGGAGCCGTGGCCATTTAGATAAATTAATAGTTTCTGGATGTTCCCTGTCAGCATTAGCCCCGGGGGACTGTTGGGAAAGCAGCTTTTGGCCCTCTCCTCCCCTCTCCTGAGTTTTTCCACCCAGCTGGGAAGGGCTGGTGCAGGGGCTCCACTGGGAGCTGGAGTACATTGCTCCTGACCCCATCATTTATCCTCCTTAAGCTGAATCCAGCACTTTATTGACTTTGTCTTTTGTTCAAAACTTTCCAAGGAGAAATTTGGTTGCCAGGCCCAGATGTTAATTTCCTTTGCACTGAAAACTCTTCAAGGTGCCTTTGCCAGAATATCATTATCTCTGGGTTTGGTTAGTGAGCTGTTGGGAGCTGGGCTGCAAGTGAGGACAGCCTGTAAATTGGTCTCTACCTCAAAGACTGACGTTTCCATGCAGTTTGCAACAACTTTTCCCTTGGTGGGGAAGTTTACATTATTTTTTTAGCAGCTTTTATGCCCCAAGTCTCCCAGCAAAGGTAGAGCTTTCCTTGCTTTGTTTTTTTTTCGGTGTTAAGGATGAAAAACAACATGTTAAAGGCTGGTATTTGAAACAGATAAGTTCACAAAGACCTAGTTGGGAGATTATAAATCTTACGAGCACTGAGTCTGATGTGAATGTGTTGATCCCAACAAGGAGCTGATAATAAGTCTGAATAAAACCCTGCCTGCTCTTTACTGGGGAGCAGTGGCATGTGGAGGAACCCTGTGAATTCTCTGCCTCTCTGTTGTAGCATTGCTGGAGATTTTTTAAAGCTTCACTTTTGTTGCCCAGCCCTCCATCACAGAATGATCCTCTCCTCGTTTAATTTCAGATCTCTGCAATTCCACAAACAGGAAATAAAAGGCCAGGCAGCATCGGTGTCCCTGGTCTGGCAAATGTTGAAATAATACCTACAGATTGTGTAATACTTATTAAGCTGCTTGTGGATATAATCAGCCAATTAGAGGTAAAGGATATTGATGTGACGTTGAGGTGGCCGTGGAGATGTTGCCATGGGAGCCACGAGTTTCTCCTGATATTTTAAGTACCATGAACTCCTTTCATGGGCACAGGTTTCTTTTAATTTAAAGGAGCATCACCGTGAAATTTAATAATGCTGATGAAGTTATGTAAGAGCAGGTGCAGTGCTGAGCTCCACTGGGCTCTGACCACTGTATTTTTCTGTTTCTAAAATTACTTGTTCTCCTAAATTGAAAAGCCCAAGTAGATAAATCTCATCTGGCCCCAGAGGAAAGACAGCAAACGTGATTAAACTGATTGAGGAGGGGGAACAACTCGTCCCTCTCGTCCAGGCTCTGGTTGAATCATCTCATGTTGCCTAAAATCGGAGTTGTTTTTGTGCCTTTCCCATCTGAGCTGCCACTTCAGATGCAGCATTTCTCCTCAGCTGTGTGATCTGCACCAAAGCTCTCTCTGCTCAGTTCTGCTCTGCAGCTTTTGCTGGACCTGCCCCACACAGCCCATCTGTCTGGGCCTTCTCAGTGTTGATGCTCTTCGCTTTTACTGCTCCTTCAAATACTAAAATTGATGAAGGAACTGTTTGCTTTTCCACATAAGCCTTAAAGATTTGACCTGGAGAAACTGCCTGAGAGCTGCACCTGTCTGATGCTGGGTGGCACTGGTGGTGCATCCCTGCTCCTGGATGGATCCCACTGGGAAACTTGATTTCCTTGTTCCTGAGGGCGTTGTTGCCCTTCCTAAAAGGAACAAACCCGTATCTCGGTTACGCATTAAGAAAAGAGCCCTGCAAAACACCCCTGGTTGGTAAGAACCCCCGCTCTGTGCTGCAGCTGTGCTGCTCCTGATGAATTTATCCCTTGTTTTGTTCTCCTCCTGGCAGATTCTCCTTTACAACCTGGAAACCAACCAGTGCCTGACGAAGGTGGGCAACTCCACCGGCGACTTCACGTGCGTCAACCTCCACGCCAGCCCTCCACACATGCTTGTTGCAGGCAATAAGGACAGAAGGTAGGTGCCACCAGGCCCATCCCCACTTAGCTGCCTCCCCATCCTGCTGGCCTACATCTGGACCTGCTGCAATCTCTTTCTCCTCCCAGTATTTCCAGCGTGAACTTGAGGAACAGACTATTAGGTAATAGTTGGCTGTGCCTGTGGTGAAGCTCCATGGGAAGACTTTGCTTTGCAAGCCATTTGGTGGAGGCAGTTGGTGCACAGCCCAGCGAGACAGCCTGGAATCTCTTCCACTTCCCCGCCGCCACCCGCAGAATGAGTTTGGCATTTCAAAGCTCACTTTCCGATATTAAAAAAATAACCTAAGGGGACGGAGCGTGTAGGATGAGAGGGGCCCGTCTGCCAAACGATGTCGAGAGTGTATTTCAGAACACTGTGATGTCCCTCAGGTGACAAAAACAAAAAAAAAAAAGAGACTTTCATAGGAACAGATTCCAGCTTCTATTTAGCTGATTAGCAGCTTTCTCTTTAACTCCTTGGCTTGGGGAGTCGGGTTTTCCCAGCACAGGATCCGGCGCCAGGAATGGCCGCGCTGGGAACAGGCAGCGCGAAAGGATTAAAGTGCTTAAAAAGACCCTTGGAGTCCAATTTTTAGATTTTCTTTTTTGGCGAGTTGGTGGTGGGGTCTGCTCCAGTGCTCCAAAGGAGATGTGGGATGGCAGGGAGCCAGTCCCTAATGGCTCCTGCTTCTTTCCCTCCTCCTTTCCGTGCCGGGCACCAGGCTGCAGGTGGTGCTCTGCTGTGGTGGCGGTGGTGGCATCAGATTGGGAGGCGGGCACTTCCCTCTGCCAAATCCCAGACCTCTGTCCCGCCAGAGCAGCAGCTTGCAAAAATGATTATTTTGTCAAACAGCTTTTTATTTGTTCCCCGCCCCCCCTCCTTCTCTGTGAACAGGCAGTGCAAGCAAACCTCACGCTCCTCAGGGTAAGGAAATAGCTGAAGTTTGACAAGTGGAATTGAATCCTTGTGAAGGGTTTTTTTTCCCCTCTAAAAGCAGATAATTGTTTTTCCAAAGCACCCCAATTGTACCTCCAGTTCTGATCTCTTGCACAGTGACAGGAGAGTGGCTTTGACCCTCCTGTTAGACTGACCCAGAATTAAGGAGAGTATCCCTTCAGCAGGATTGGAATTTACTCCCTTGATAGCAGAGCAGACTCTGTGCCCTCTCCCCTCCAGAAAGCCTTTTGGTTTTCCAGCTCAAGCACTGGCTGAGTTCAAGGGGGTGGCTGTCACTAAAATAGCAAGGAGCTGGGAGTTAATAGTTCAGCAAATAAGTTTGGCATCCAGGAGGCCAGTTCCTCGTGTGATGCTGCCTGAAGGTGCTGGGCATCCACAGGTGGAGGGAGACTGGAACCTCCATAGCCCTGTTAAGGAGAAATTCTACTAAATACAGACCTTGCCATGAGAGTTCAAACTGCTGGTGGCCAGTGGGAACACTTATTGCTGGAATTAAATACAGCACTTCCACAATTTCACTGAAATACGCAGTTCTTCTATTTAAAGCCATGATTTTGAGAAGTAGCGCATGGGTAATGTTTTTGGTAGGACCTGTAAAAATCTGTCTTTCCACCAGAAATACTCCTGAAGCAGTGCTGATTTATTTGATTTCTGAGCTGTGCCTCACTCTGGCAAGAGATGTGACAGCAGGGAGCGTGTGCTGATCCCTGCTTTTCCGTGGTGGGAGCTGGGATGGCGAGCAGTGTTGGGAAAGCGAACACATGGCAAGGCCAGCCGCTGAGAGGTGTGGATCAAAACGTTGTATTCCATGCTTTGCTGAAGGCATTGGGAGCTTAACTCTGAGTCTGCCTAACAGGAGGGTCAAAGCCTGGTCGTGAGAACACCTTCCCTAGGGCTCCCTGGATCTGGGATGAGCCCGGAGCGCTCCCACTGAGCCCAGCTGTTGAGGCAGGAGGAGCCGGGCCGTGCCAGGTCTCTGTTGCAGCATCACATTGGATTGGCAACATGCTTTTCCTTTCTTTTTTTCCTTCAAAGCACATCTGAACAGCACAAGTGTGCCTGTGATTCTTCCAGGGGTGTGCCAGGATGGACACCTGCCTGGAACCTGGGCGCTTGCTAATGGAATAAGCAGGACTCAATCAGATCTTCGCTTCCAGCTGAGCCTTCCGAACAGGAGCAGCTTTGATTTCCAGGCAGGGACAACAGCCCTTCCCAAACACGCCATCCTTATCCAAAGCACAGCTCCAACGTGCAGCCAGAGCCCCTCTCTGCTGGAGCTGGAGGAAGCAAGTCCTTGTCACCATCAGCAATGTGGGGATGGGACGTTCCCAAGGGCGGCCGTGCAGGCGCACGGAGCGTGTCCCTCGCTCTGTTCCAGCCTGTTTTTCCTGCCTGTCAGATGGATGTGGCGCTGTTGGAGTTCTGGATTCTTCTGTTGCCATTCTCTTTCAGTGGCTGATACGTGTTATTTGTGAAATCATATGATGCAATCTCCGTTTGAGAAAGGAAAGGGAAAGGCTTGCAACACCGTGAGGATCATAGCAGGGGGATGGAATAAAGCACAGTTAATGTGTTGGAACAAGTGTGTTTTGGCCTTCCCTGGAATTAATGTGTACCTGATGCCTTCATTCCTGATGGCCATCAGCTGGGAGGAACTTTCTCTGGCTTCCTTTCAAATCTGAGATCAGTATTTCCCCTTTCCTCCTGTTTTCACTTGCTGCTTCTCTTTATCCACTTATGTGCTTTATCTCTTAATCTTGAGATACAAGGATCGAAAAATACACTCCTTTGTGATATGTGCTGGGTTTAAAGCTTACCCCATTAACTTTAACTGGTTCTGTGGCCTTGTTGGAGTGGTTGAAATCCTAAGCTCTTTTCCTTCAGTTCTCTTCTGGCTGGGTCTTCTTATGTTTCTCTTCAAAATGCCTTGTCTGAGTGGTCAGTAATGTCTGAAAACCAGATGTGCTGCCCACAGTCAGTAGTTTCATTTTTGAAATTAGAATTGATGCTTGTTGCTGGGTGCTTGCGGGTAGCTTTGTTTTAATATTGATGATTAAGTCAAGGGTATAAATATGTCTTTTAATTTGCCACACATTTAGTCTCTTCTGAAGTCTTTGCAATCACTGTCCTTGCCCTTGGTCCTGCTGCTGATACTACCCCTCATCCCCAGGGGGTGTGGGTTGGGTACCAGGGGTACGATTTGTTAGCAGGGTGCCCAAAACACAGTATTTTCTGCCTCGTGGCAATGCTGATGTTTTGGGAGGCACAGGCAGGGGGGCTTTCTCCAAATTTGACTTACATTTTGCGTCAAAAACTCAGAGAATCACTGGCTGGTTTGGGTTGGAAGGGACCTTAAAGCTCATCCAATCCCCGCCCCTGCCATGGGCAGGGACACCTCCCACCAGCCCAGGTTGCTCCAAGCCCCGTCCAGCCTGCCCTTGGACACTCCC
>JAWWEU010000037.1:1802005-1826284 GCA_035583155.1 Acropternis orthonyx | reverse complement strand
CGCAGGTGACATGTCCTGCTCTCCCCCGCGCCAGGTGACACCTCTGCACCCTCTTCGAGTGACATCTCCTGCATCTACCCCCACCGGGTGAAATGACACCTCCTGCACCCCCCGGCCCCCGCCAGGTGCCACCTCCCGCAGCTCCCGCGAGTGGCACGGCGTGTCCTGCCCCCCCCCGCCTCGGGTGGCATCTCCTTCAGCCCCTTCCCAGGTGACACGTCCTGCCCCATCCCCCCTTCCCGGGCGATACGTACCGCACCTTCCCCACCCTCCCAGCTGCCACCTCCTGCATCCCCCTCCCATGTGCCACCTCCTGCATCTGCCCCCGTCCCCACCGGGTGACACGTCCTGCCCCCCCCCCCCCATCCCCGCGGTGACATGTCCCCCGCGGGTCCGGACGCCCCGCGTCCCCTCCGGCGGGGGCGGTGGCCGGAGGCTCCGCGGGTGGGCTGGGGGGTGGCCGACGTGCCCCCCGGGGCGGTGTCCCCGCTACTCACAGCCGGTCCTGTCCGCCAGCTCCCGCATCTCGGCGGGCACGGAGTGCGCGGAGCCCATCCCGGGCCGTGCCGGGAGTGGCGCCGCGGGCGCTGCACCGGGATCGCCGCCGCTTTATAGGGGCGGGCGCGGCGGGCGGAGGCGGCGGGGCTGCCCCGGGTCCCTGCGCCCCGCCGGCTGCCGGCTCCGCATCCACGGGGAGCATCCGAGCCCGCGTTAGGATCCAGGGTGATCACTGAGCGGGTATTAGGCTCCAGGGAACATCCGAGCCGTCCTTAGGCTCCAGAGTGAACGCTGAGCCATCCTCAGGCTCCAGGGAACATCCGAGCCCGCGTTAGGATCCAGGGTGAACACTGAGCCATCCTGAGGCTCCAGGGTGATCACTGAGCCATCCTGAGGCTCCAGGGTGAACATCCAAACCATCCTTAGGCTCCAGGGAACATCCGAGCCATGCTTAGGCTCCAGGGTGAACACTGAGGCTCCAGGGCGAACACTGAGCCATCCTTAGGCTCCAAGGTGAACATCCAAACCATCCTGAGGCTTCAGGGAACATCCGAGCCGTCCTTGGGCTCCAGTGAACACTGAGCCCGTCTCAGGCTCCAGAGCGATCAGCCGCCCCAGGCTCCAGGGGTAGCAGCAGTGACAAGGGACTATCTCGTGGAGGGACCCTCTGCGCGGGGGGGAAGCCCCATCATGAGCTGGTGGCTCTTGAAGGCCCTTCGGTGCCCACTCGTGGCTCTGGGCACTGCGTGGGGACCACTGCCCAGGAGACAGACAGGAACAGAGTCTGTCCCCCCAGTCCCTCCCAGCCTGGCTGTGGGAATTCGGGCGGGGTGTCCCGCTGGAACGCCCTGCAGCAGCAGCAGGAACCGGGTCCCTGCGCTGCACAGACACCCGGGATGGGGAGAGACACAAGGGGGGGAGGCAGAGGGATGACACAGGAGCCCCCGAAAGGGAGTCCCAGCCCTGTGCACGCTGCTGTGGTGCCGGGGGCACAGCGGGAGGAGGCAGGTTTGGCAGGGCCGGTGCAGAGGTGGGTGATGGTGTCACCACCTCCCTCGGTGCCAGACGAGGCTCCGGCACTGGCAGGGTCACGTCAGCCCCCCACGGGCACAGGGAAGGGCAAAGCCCTGCCGGGAGACCACACAGGGGAGGCAACTCGGAGAGCACAGCACGCTCTGGGAGTAGGCAGCAACTCAGTGTCGTTTATTTGTTTAAAGCCAAATACAAACAGGAAAGGGATCAAATCATTTCCAACCTCCAGCTGTCCCAGATCCAGGAAAACACCTGTTTATAAATATAAAAGGAGAAAGGAGAGATGTTCCCATCGTGCACCCTCAGCCGTGTCAGGGGCCCTGGGGCTCAGGGCTCTGCACCCTCCAGGCTGTTTTCCATCAAATGTGGCTTTTTGTTTGGTTCAGGAGAAAGGAAGGGGGCAAGACATGCACCATTTCTGTCCCTGTGTCCTCTGTGGGGGAAGAGCCACCAGGGAGGCTGGCAGGGCGTGGGAGGTGCTCAGAACAATACCTGGTGTGCAGGTGAAGGTGGCCTGGGCGGGACCAGGAGATGCCAGGAGCCCTTCCCCAGCCCCAGTCCTTTCCTCACCCTTCTGCCCCAGAGGACACAACTCTCTGCTGGCCTCAGGCAGGGCTGGTTGGGCTGGTTTTCCTGCAAACCAGGTGACAAACTTCCAGAGGCCACAGTCCCTGCCCTTGGCTGCGTCAGGGCACTCTGAGGGTGGCAGGATGGCTCTGGGAGGGTTGGAAGGCATTCCCAAAAGGATGCTGCACAACCAGCTGCCCCTCCCTGCCCCAGGGAATGCACCTTGCTGGTAGAGGGCTGGGAGCAGCCCCTCAGCCTCTCCCACATGACACTGGCCTGTAAGGGTGGACAAACCTCCCACAAATGCTGTTCCCAGCAAGAGGAAACCTGGGAATGGTGCTACCTGTCACATCCCCGAGTGCCAAAATCCAGTGGCACTGCTCAGAGCCAGTCCACGGCTGCTGGTCAGCTCCGTGCCCTTTTCCTAAGGATCCAGTGATCGCTCCTTGCTCCCTGCCTCCTTCCAGCCTCTGCTTCCCCCACGGGGTCTTTCCTTCACCCTCCAGATTTTAACCTGGCAGCACCCAGGCTGTTCTGGCCCCAGGAGAGATGGCCAGTGACACAGAAAGAGAAGGGAGAGGACGGTTTGAGCTGCAGGAAATTCACTCCTCTGCTCCCAGGGGATGCAGGACCAGAGGACTTTGGCACTGCACTGAAGAACCTGGCCAGGCTTTCCACTTGTTGGGACGGTGCTCAAGGCAATTCCACCTTCTCCAGAAAGCCAAACATCCCTTTTCCTGGAGAGCTGGACACAGACAGGACAGCACCACCTTTAACACACACACTGATGTGGTCCCAGTCATTACTCATGGACATGAGGAATTTTTGGGATTCACTGCTGTTTTCTTGGGGAAATGGTGACTGTGGAAACCCCCTCCTGTGCTGCCAGGAAGGACAAACAGCAAATATCATCCCACTGTCCCTCAGAGGTGTTTGCCACCCTGCAGGACCTCAGATGTGCAGCCCTGCAGGAATTGATGTGCTGCTCAAGCAGGAACAGAGGGATCCCTTGAGGGGTTCCCAGCTCTCCCTGCCCACCCTGGGTACTTGAGCCGAGGTCTCCTACAGCTGCAGATACTTTAGCTGGGAATTCCTCCTCACCAAGAGCAAAGACTCAACCCAGAGCAAGCAGCACAGGAGGGAGAGGGGACACCCCAACCAAATGGGAATAAAGAGGGGGGACGGGATTTACAAACCACTCCCTTTGTGTTTGTCTGAAATCCCAAAATCAGACTTGGACCCTGGGCTAGTGTTGTGTGGTGCCTACTGAAACACCTCGAGTTTCTTCCAGATTTGGCACATACAAGGCTGTGTCGGTGCCACCAACACCCACAGCCTGGGCATGGGCAGCACAGCAAAGCAGGCCTGTCTGAGCACACAGTTCCCCCCCAGAACACCTGCCAAAGGGACCAGGATTTAATTTACAGGGCTGCTGGGTTGCATAGAGCACCCAAGTCCCATCCCCTCTGCACAGACACTCCCCTGGCAAAGGGAAATGGTGAGGTCTGTCAGCAGCTCCCACACCTCCTCTGTGGCCAGACTTCTCAGGGCATAAGCACAGAGTGGCCCCCCAAGAGGGACAGAATGGGCCCTGCTGGCTGCTTTGGGACCCCTGGCTTGAAGCACACAGCATGTTTCCAAGTGGCTTAGAGAAGCACTGGCCAGCACCAGCTTGCAGGGGAACTTTGCGTGGCTTCTGCTGGGTCCTGTGGCTTTTCCATGGCACAATCCTCCCTGGCACTCAGGCAGCACCTGAGGGCTCCTGTGAGCTCAGTATAAGCCCCTCCCCGCACTTGAGAGGGGCCAAGATGCCAACAGACTGCCTGTCTGGCAGAGGGGAGCACAGAGTCCCAGGAACGTCAGGGACATCCAGAGCTGGGACTGGGAACAGGGAGCCCAAACCCTGCTCGGTCTGTTTTCAGCTACCAACAGCAACCTTGGGACCCAACAGCCCCATATTCCCAACCCTGCATCCCTGCTAGGAATCTTTTGGGATCTGCTTTCAACCCTCAAAAAGGGTTGGGGTCTGCTCCAATCCTCAAGAACAAGAGATGGATCTTTTGTCCAAGGTTTCCCTATCTTGCTTCAGGATGGGAATTCTTCCCTCCCTCCAAGTTCATGTCAGTCCAGACCTGCTCTAGTGGAAGCTGTCCCTGCCCATGGCAGGGGGTTGGAACTAGATGAGCTTTAAGGTCTCTTCCAACCCAGATCATTCTGTGATTCCACGATTACGACCCTTCAAAGACCCAGTTCCACTTGGAGCAGAGCACCTTCCCCATTCCTCAGCCTGATGCAGCACACAGAGGGCTGTCCCTGCAGACCATCACCACCACTCCACTGGCAAAGGGCTGGGCTCTCAGTGTTTATTTCTCACACACAGCCAGTGCTCTGGGTTGCAGGAGGATGACATGCATTGTTTTAGGGGTGGGCTCTGTGATTTCAGGTGCTATGAGAGACTAAGAGCATCCACCTAATCCTATAGGGACCTAATTCTCAGCTCTGAGAAAACTACTGTGTTGCAACGGGGCAGTGACAGGAGCTGCAGCTACTCTACACACATTGCTTCAGAAACCACAAAGATATGCACAAACACTGTCACTCTGCACCCCCAGGGCCCCTGAACCCAGAGGAAAACCTCTTCTGCTGTGGTTCTGTCTGGGTCTTTAAGTCATGTCAAAATTCAAGTGCCTTGAGCTGCTGAAGCTCTTCCCTTGCAGGCAGCGAAGTCTGTGCTCCCCCAAAATCCATTCTCTTTTGGCAAAAAGGAAGAAGGCCTCAAGCTGCAGGAATTAACATCTTGTTTCCATCCAGTTGGGCTGACTCCAGGGATGGGCAGTTTCCAGTCCTAATTCCAATGTATTGCATAAATACCTACGAATTGGAGATGGCAGCTCCCGGTACATCAAAGTCATTCTGGCAGCAGCCTCAAGGCTCCCACAAAGTGCCACGAGGTTCCAAAGGGTCCTGGGAGCACTCAGGCCGTGCCACAGGTCCTGCCTTGGACACACAATGATGGACAGACCACAAAACAAGGTCAGAACATGGGTTGGGTGTGTTCAGCAGGCACGGGAAAGGGCGAGAAGCTCCTCTTCTGCTTTAGGAGAGGCCGTGTCATCAGCACTGCACTGCCACCCCCAGAAGCCTTGCTGCTGCTGGTTTTGTTGCTGGGGCTCTTTCCCAGGCCCATGAGGATATTGCTGGGCCCAGAAGGATAGTCAGGACTGGAGGAGTAGCTCTATGAACAATCAGACTACAGAGGTGAAGCAAAACCTGACCAAAAATTCAGACCGGAGAAGACAACAGTGAAACGGGAGAGACTTTAAAAACTATCACCTGCATGAGATAAACGTTAAAAACCAAAGCAAACAAACACAATCAAACAAAAACCCCACAGTACTGCAAGGACAAGCAATTTCCTTCTCTGGAAGAGGGGCTTCTTCCATGTTCCACACCAGGAATCTCACTGTGTTGCCCTTCTAAGGCAAGACAACCACAGAACGAGTAGTTTGTGCCGATGCCTCTGAAGGACAATGAGCTTCCTTGGCATGGCTGTCCCTGCAAGATCCTTCTGCTTGGCCTCAACTGTCCCTGTGCCTTTGGGCCAGACTGGGCAGGCAGGCAATGGGAAGATGCTGTAGCACCAGTTTCAAAGTTCAATGCAGTTTTCAATGCATTAAGCCAAAGGATTGTCACCAAACTTGCTTTCCGTGCAAGTTTTGCGAAGAGGGTAAAGCTACACTCCAGCTGCTTCTGTCCTCAGGCTCCCTCCTGCACTCACTCCTTGCCTGAGCTGTAGATCTTCTGAACTGTGGCTCGGGTGAGCTCCAAATCCTCTGGATACCTTATTTCCAGCTCGGTGTTTGCCAGGTAGTGGATGCCGGTGAACTCGGAAAAGTAGCGGCCGATGTCGGGGTGAGGGATCTCCCGAGGCTCCGAGTTGTATTCCAGGTTCTCTGTTAGGAAAGGAAACAAGCAGTTATCACCACAGCAAGGCAAGAAATCCTGGGCCTCTCTCAGGCCTTGCTTCTGGCTCTAGGAATGCTTAGAATTAAAAAAAACCAAACCCCGTAACCCAGGAAAATGGTGCCTGGAATGTGCCAGTCTGACGGGCAAAGAGCCTCACCTCCTGAGCGAGAACTGTTTCGTGCCTGAGACTGTCTCACATTTGGCTGGAGCAGCAGGATGCTGCTCCCACTGCTGGTCTCAGGGAAGCACAGGGAGGAGCTGCTGCACTGAGTTCTGATCCCTCATGGCCCATGGGAGGCTGGTTTTAGGAGAAATTCGCCTTAAATGCTCCAAGGTGAGCCCACCTGCACAGGGCTGTCCCGGGGGAGCAGTGAGGTGCTTCCTTGCTCAGCCTGTGTTTCCACCATGCCAAGTGCTCAGCCTGGTTTCCAGCCACATCTCACAGCAAAACAAACTCCTCTAAACCCAAACCTCCCCAAAGTTAAGTGAAAGTTGCTAAGAAAGGCACCTTGGCTCTTTCTCAGAGCAGCCCATTTCCTCCTTTGTACCACAAGATAACCTGATTAGGCACAAGAGTTAAACACCACCAAAGCCCAGAGGTGACCCCAGCCCAGGGCGGCTCTGCAGGCTCAGCACAGAGCACGATGGCTGGGAGTAAATCCCACACAGGTGCTCTGCAGCAGTCCTCAAATGATCTCATTTTTTTTCCAGCACAGTGCCAGATAATAAAGAAACTATCTAAAAGGGAAAAAAAAAAAGCTGCCTAAAGTATCAAAGCCTGACTTTGGGCAGGGCAAGAACAAGCTGCGATGCAGAGAACGTCATTCAGGACTAATCAGTGTCTGAAATTCAGCTCGCTACAGGAGCACAGAGAATTCCTGTTTAATCCATCCAGGCTCTTTGAAGCTGCTGCAGCAGCACAGGAGCCTTGTTATCCCTCAGAAATGGTGCAGTCCAGTCCTCCTGGCTCGCACAGGACCCCTCTGGATGCTGCACCACTGCGGGAAAGCGCGGCCGTGCCGAGCGCTCTGCAGCAGCGCGGCCGAGCGGGGAGCTGCGTGCAGGGAGAGAGAGGCAGGAGCTGCCAGGGAGGGGAGAGGCTGACACAGGCAAAGCTCAGCACAAGGTGGGAGGCTGAGAAACCTGCTGACAGGCAGTTCCCAGCCACACAGACCTGGCCCGGGCTGCCACAAGGCTAACGAAGCACACACCGAACTCGCTGCGTGACGCGGGTGTTTTGGAGTCGGCTGCAGATCTGCAGGAAGGCCTCAAACCGAGGTAGGCTGACTTATAATAAGCTTGGTGCTATTTCTGGTGAAACTCCACATGCAGATTTGTTTCAAGATTCTTTCAGGAAAAAACTCATTCCCTCCCCGCACCCTGCCTCTCAAAGTCAGGTCAGGAGGTTATGGAATAATCCTTCCCAAATGATGAGGATGTATTTTAGAGGGGATATCAACAGCCAGGCAGCAAGCAAGGACAAAGCCTTTAATTTTCCTGAGCAGTATCAAAACACTTGGATGCCACAGAGCACCTTAACCTGCAGCTTGGCTGAAAGACACTGTGGGCCCAGCCAGAATTCCGCTTGTTCATAAACCATTAGACAAAAGATAAGCAGTGACTCAGCCCCAGCAGCACTGTGGACAATTACCTGATTAGTCTCCACCAAGATGCACGTTTTAATATCAACCCACGGCACACAAGAATTTCTGAGACTCTCTGAGAGGCCAAGCCCTGCCAACATGAGCCATCAGGCTGAGCTGCAATGTCCCCACTTTTATTTTTGGACCAGTGAATATAAAGCAACTCTCAGGACAGTGGGGAACACCTGCACGTTCAATCTACAAAGGCAGGAGTGTCCCCTCCTATAAAACCACCTCCTGCTCCTGGGGCCAGAATACCCAGGGAGCAAGGAAGGAAAGGGCTGACTGCTTTTTGGGCAGCATTGCCCTCCAGCAGCTTCCACATCTTGTCTCAGCAAAACACACTGTGGCTGGTGCAGCTGCCCTGCCAGCTGGATGGGATGCCTCCCTGTCACAGGGAGAACACAAACACGAGGCAAACAAACACTCTTTTAACAATACGCAGAGTCACAGATGTATTTTTCTATTTTAATTTTCTTCTGGACTTCAGTTTGACACCTCTTCCTGTATCCCAACCACATGTTCTGACTATCAGACAAGAATTTCCTCTCACAGTACGTTGCATAAAGACTATATGGTAGAGACTTCTACACCTTTTTGCACTTCTAGAGAGACATTAAATTTTGCTCTTATTAAAGGGGGCACCAAAAGCCACACTACCTGTGTCCCCTGGGATCCTGTCCATGGCAGCTGCTCAGAACCATGTCCTGCAAGCAAAGCCTGTGTGCTCCCTCACCAGATCCTACTCCAGATCCTCCCCAAGGTGTCATTTCAACGAGCAAAGCTGCTGACAGACCTTCAGCAAAAGCTGAATGGCTTCTTTCAAAGCACCAACCCACACCATAAGCCCAGTGGTATTGCTGTGAATGAGTGTTTTAAGGTCACTTAAACACACTTCTTGGGCAAGAGGAAATTACACCACAGTGGCCCTTAATGTCCACCCTTTGCAGTGCTGATTTCACGGAGAGCAAACAAAGCAGGCCACGACCCAGGCTCGTTTCCCTTCCTGCCTCAATCTTTACCAACAGTTTACGTTTCACATGAAAAGAGTTACTCACTTAAGCATCCCCTTTCTCCCAGTGCAAGCAGACAGCAAGCACAGGAGCCTCCTCTGCTCACCTTGGGCAGCGTATCTGCACGAGCCATCCTCCACAAGGACGTTGTAGAAGGGCTGGTGGGGGCCGTGGGGGAGGCTGTGGACGTTCATGTTGCGGATCCACTCGTGCCCCATCATGCAGGCAGGATCCCAGCCGTAGATCACGCAGTTATAGCCGTACCTAGTTAGAGACATTGCACACCAAGGACTGAAAACTCCAGAGCCAGCTCTCTTTGCTCAGGATTAATACAGCATAAACAGGATAGGAGCCTCCTGTGAGCTGGCACAAGGAGGAGAGGAAAGGGAAAAAAAAACAATTCAGGAAGACTGAGTGTGTGTTTTGAGGTGGAGGGAAGTGACTGGATAAAGAGACAGGAATAAACAGCTGAAGACAAAAGAAAACCCAATGTGAGCAAGAAGAGAGACTGGAAGTCAGCAACCTGAACAAGAAACAAGAAATAGGGAGGGAATGAACCACCCTGCTGCACTGTGCAATTCTGTGCCCATCACACAGACGTGGTAATCCCAACACTGAGTTCCCAGAAACAAAGGCATCATTATTTATGGCATATTTATGGGATTAATCATGAGGTATTATAAGGTGACTGCTCCTCATGTCTTGTTGAGTCAGAGGAGTGGCCAAAGCAACAGAAAGCTGGCATGTCACTGTGGCAGAGCAGCACAGACAGAACACAAAGCATCTGTGCAGTGCAGGCAGAGGAGGGAGTAACAGCACAGGGAATGATCCATAAGCCATCTTAGGAATACTAGAATCTCTTTTGAAGTGGCTTCTGTTCCACAGTCCCTCATTAACTGATGATGATGTCTCTTTGAGAGCTCTGGGAATTCTACCTGTGTGATGTGACTCAGACAAGTTCCCTCACAAAGCTCTCTGCAAGCCAAGCAGCAATGAAAACACTTGCTCTGTCCAAGCACAGGCAGAGCTGCTGCCCCATTCCCCTACACGGCCCACGGCACAGACGCACGTGCCTGGCATTTTCCATCCCGGGCACCTCCAACCACGTCTCCCTGCTGTCAGAACAAACCCTTCTGCTCTTGCTGGTACAGAGCAGGCTGGCCAGCGTGGGCAAGGCCTCGCAGAGCTCACCTCTTGTGTTTCATGATGAGCCCTATGGAAAAGCAGACCTCCTTGTGCTTCTCATCGGAGCGGTGCTTCACCTCGGGCCCCACCTCCTCCTTGCGCCGCTCGATGTGCTCCAGGGTGTGCTGCACCAGGTACCCCACGGCCCCGTGCTGGGAGGGGTCCAGAGCCTGGATGTGCTGCAGGATGTCCAGGACCTTCAGCAACCGAAGCAAAAGGAGACTCAGAACCAGTGCCTGCAGCAGGCCAACACTTACAAACACACACCCTGCGTTAGCTGGGTGGGAGAGCCCGGGCCTAGAGGTGTGCCACGTGGATTCCTCTGCTTGTTACACACTCTTCATGCTTAGCCTGCACAAACTCCTCTCCTTTTCTACTTACACAGCTCCTGACTTCCAAGGAAGGGCACTGGTGAGCACAGCAGCTCATTAAAACTGAGTCACACAAGTTAATCACCTCACGTTGTGTGACCACAGGGCACTGAGGGGAGCATTTCCCAAGGTTTCTGAACTGTTACAGGAATACTGTTGTTAGTCTCCCAAACTGCTGCTGTGAAGTGATTCCACATGACTTCTGCTGTACTAGAGAACTAATATTTGAACTTAAAAGGAGTCCCTCAGTGTGTCTGTGGGAGCCTGGCAGGGAAAAATAGGGCAGCACTGAGGGAAATGCAAATAACCTCCGTGATGCTTTCCCGTGGAATAGCGAACAAGACAGAAAACCTGCTTGTCTCAGGATGAGCACAGAACACCAGCTTTAAACGTGCCCTTAAAGCAGCAAGCCCTGTAGATCCAGAATTCCAGCCTTCCAACACCCTGGCACAACATCAGAGCATCTGCTGCCAAGCTGGTCAGAGGCAGGGGATGCAAATGTTACATTTTTGTTAAAAGGAAGGAAAAAATCCCCAACCTTTTGTCTAAACACGTGGGGAAAAGACAAATATATCACATATTAAATACCTGAAGTGATGTCACAGCCCCAAAATCTGACACTTTAGCACCTGGCAAAAGGTTTGTCTCCTTGATCACATGCTGGAAGGTTTGGCCCCTCTAAGTTTGGAGCAGCAGCAGCAAAGGAATAGGAATCTCAGGTTACTGAGGATTAACATCAGCCATGAAGTGAGGAAAATCAATTAACAAAAAGAACAGGTGAGTAACTTGGTAGGAGAAGAAACACAGCTCAGGCTTCATGGCCACTTTAATTCTCTTAGGAATTCAGGAGGTGACAATCCTGAAAAATCCTACAGAAAGGGGAAGGCCTACAACAGTAACCACAGCTGCCAGAGATTCTTAGGAATTCCACTGACTGTTATTTGCAAATATTTAGGACAACATTCTGGGTAGCTTTGAATGACTTTTAAGATCTTCTACCACTTTCCATAAAATCTGGTACCTTCTGTCCTGTCAGACAGAGAGCATTCGCTCTGATTAGCTACAACCCCACCCGACAGCCTGGAATGACTGGATGCAATCCTGAAAAGCCCAGATGTGCCCATTTCCATTGCATCTGGCGAGGGGGTGCAGAGAACTACACACCAAACTCAGCCATGTGTGTTCTGAGGGCAGCAAACCCAAGGATGCAGAGCCTTGGGGCTTTACAAACACATCCCTGAGCGCCAGGAAGGGGAAGGAAGACCTTCCACTGAGCTGCCCCCTATTTCTGTACAGTTGCCATTTGATCTCAGTGAGTCCCTCCCACGCACAATTTCTGTGGTGACCCCAAAACTTGCTGCTCTAAGAAAGGAACACCAAGCTTAGCACAGTTTGTTCTTCAAAAGGAAGGCAGCTTCTCCAGCAGTCCTGTGTCAGAAAATTCGGTGGAAAGAGCTTTGTTTTCTGCTCAGCTGCCCAGCCAATACTCCTGCCCCCTCCCCACACCTCACACTTGGGACTGGCACGGGCACTGCCCAAAAGCTGAGCTTCACTGAGGCAGCAGAGGAAATTTTGACCTCTTTGCTGCACTGACACATAAACACACTTTTTTGATTACAGGCTTCTTCCCTGTGCCTTGCCCTGATGCAGTGACCAGACTCTGATCATCCACACAGCCCCTAAATCTCAGCACCTTCTTTCCCACACTCACAAGACTGCAGGACTCCAGTTGCTATGCCAAAGGTAATAACCAAAAAGGATTCCAAGGGCAGGAAGATCAAGCTGCTTTTTCACAAGAGCCACGGATTGTGTGGCCAAGGTTTCACAGAACAGCTTTGGTTGTGTGCATGAAAGAGAACCTCAAGTTTTCTGATGAGGTAATTGCTCCTTCTACATGAGTCCAGCAAGAGTTTTACCACCATGAGCACAATCTGGGCATAAACCAAACAGGATGATCTCCTAATTTAGGAGCTAAAAGTGTTGTTTGCAAGATAAGCTGTGAGGCTTGGGCAGTAAATAATAAATTCTGGCTTCAAGGCTGCTCGTGAGTCTCCCCTAGGACAAGCAGGCAAGAATCATCCTCTCTTCCCTGCTTTGTGTGGTAGGAATTGATTCTCTGCAACGTGAGAACTCATTCAATTGCATTTACTACAGAAACAACTTGTGGCAGAGTGTAACACAAGCTGAGGTAGTCCAGAAATCAATAGCCCCGTGTTAATAGTGCTTAGCCTACCCAAAAACATACAACCAAGTGGAGAGGTACCTTTTCTGGCCAGATTCCCAGGTGGAAGTATAACCTAGCCTGGAGCATTAGATGCTGCACATTGTCCGGATACATGGCCAGGTACAGATCCAAGGAGTCTCTCAAGAGCTGGTAAGACTGATCAGTGCTTTCTCTGCCAGCAAAAAAGAAACTCAGTTGTAAGGTTCTGCAAACCCCTACCCCCAGCACTCTGAGGGACAGGGAGAGTCCCCAAAAATGATGCTACAGGTACAGGCACACTCCCTGAGTCAGGGACTCCAGCGTGGACTCATCACATCCAACAGCCTGCTCAGGAGGAGAAACACTACACAGCTGGTGAGTGGACTCTGCCCTCCCACTCCACTGCTGTTCTCCTTGGTCAAACAATCCTACACAGGGAATTCACTCTCCAAGCCATTTCCTCTGGAAATCTGCTTTTGTTCCCCTAACGTCCAAAGCAGTCCTTTCACTCTTGTGATTTCTGTCTATGGCTGCTTGGGAAAGAAATTATCAGGAGCATCTGAAAATAAAACTTAAGGCATTTTACACACCAACAGTATCTCTGAAACTGCTCCTTTGAGCATGTGGGTTGTGCTTACCAGACCACAACAAAGGTCTCTCTCTGCTCTTCAGGGAAGGGTGGACAGTCCCTGTCAGCTTTTCACAAAGAAAACAAAATATCTGTCTATTTTCATGAGGGGCACTATTTTCCCTAAACCCTTTTGTTTCCACTTGGGTGCAGATGATTAAAAGCAACCAGACTACGTGTTGTGACAGACTGAATTTTCAGCATCCCTTGGGGTCACTGATGCCTTTCTGAAGAACTCAAACACCCCTCGGCAGCAGTTTTGGGTATGATGACAAACTCTGGGCCCTCAGAGGTCAGGTGATCCCCAACTCACCGCTTGCCAAGGTTCAGGAGGTTGCCCACCATGCGCTGCAGGACCTCTTTGGAAGTCACCACGCCGTAGAACTCCTCTGTCACGTGGTGCCCAATCAGGTACTCGCACTCCTTCACCGTCAGCTGCTTCCCCTTCCCAAAGGCGTCTATGTAGGTGTAGTCAAAAATATCCGTGCTCCTAAGGGAACCAAACTGTGATGAAGGGTCTCCTGGTGAAGCAGGATTAGCTATTTCTGCTCTGCCCTCAGCACTTTCAAGCTTGTTTGTAAAACAGGTGTCCCCCCAAAACAGAGATTACCCGGTACCTTCTCTTCCCTTTCCTAATATTCTTAAGAGAAACATCACCTCATGGTTACTGTTATTTCAGGAAATCTGTTCCCGGAGCTGAGTTCTGGGAAAAGCTTTCTAGAGGTCTCATCTTTCCCTTTGTATAGGTTGTAATTCTAACTGGAAAATAATTAAACATTCTCACGCAGGTCTGGAGCTGTAAATGCTTTCCGGGTTTTGTTACTGCGGGCACAACTTCCAAATTCAGCAGGTCACTCACCCTTCTTTTCCTTGACACCATCTCAGCAGAAAGTGGCTGGGGAAGTTGACTGGTTCCAGTTTGACTCCCAGCTGCCTGGCAATTGTTAAATAAAGCACTGACAAGCTGATGGGAATTCCTGTCCTGCGGATCAAAACCTGGGGCAGAAAAAGGGGAGAAAAACACAAATGCCCAAGGTTTGATTTCACAAATGAAAACACGACAACTTGACAGAAAGTGCACTAAAAGATGGCATTGTATTTAACAGCAAGAGAGAATCATTTCTCTGGCTACATTTGGACAAGCAAACAGAATGTGTCAAGCCTTGCTGCCTCATGTTTTTTGCTGCAAACATACCTGGTGAATGTATGAATTCAGGGAGTTGTAGTAATCCAGCTCGTTTCCTTTGTATTTTAACTGCTCGTAGAGGACACAGTTCATAGCATCGAGCACCTGCCGCTGAAGTTCCACTTCTGGAACACAGACCTCTCCTGAAAACACATGCAAGGAAATGAAGAACTGAGAAAACAGGTGCACTGAACCTTTGTGCTGTGATCCTTACACCAGGAACCTTCCTATGGATTCATCCTCTCCTTGAGAGCCAGCAAACATTGCAGAGTGTTGATAGAAAACAAGCAGCAAGATGCTGCCTGACCTCTGGAGACGTTAAAACATGCGCCTTTTTTATTGTTGCTGATTTTTCTGGGACTTGCAGAAAAGAGGTTGTTTCCCTGTCCACAGCTCTGCTACACGTATCAGGACTATTAAGACTTCAGAGACAAATGGGGAAAAAAGAGAAACAAAGAATTCCCCTCCCAATTCTGTTTGCTCAGACAGCATCAGATGGACTGAACCCTGGGCTGTGGAGCTTCTGTGGCTGAACAAACTGCTGTTTCTTGAACGACGGTTTAGGCAAATGTCAGCAAGTGTTTGGCAGGGGATAAAGAACAACAACTCCTTAAGCTGCCACAATCCAACAGCTGTTTCACCTTGTCTGCCTGGATCGAGACTTGCAGCAAACACCTTTCTGTACAGTACCTGCCTTGGAGGCCAGGCTGGGGTGCCTCGGGTTTTTGGTCCGCAGGACTTTGCGCACTTTGTCCGTGATATCGTCCACCTGCGCCTGGACACTCTTCAAGCAGATGTCTGACAGGGGGTTACAGTACTGATCAATCAAAACAGCACCTGGAAGAAACAAACTACATAAGAAGCAGGACTTCAGTTTTTTTCTTTGCTTAGTTTTGCCTGCTCTGCATTCCAGGCATGCAGCGAGCAATTGCAGCAGAACATCAGAGCTTTCAGTTTACAATCCGCAGCCACATATTGGATTGATCACACAAAATGCAAAGAATAAGCTGACGTGATAAACAGCCAAATAAATTCTCTCTGCCATTCTGAGAGGGAAAGCAGTGGGTTTGCACTCTGAGCAGGTATGCTGCTAGACCAGGCTTAAGCAGCAGCTCTGCGGTCACGCCGCATCCCCTGGCACCTTCCCAGCTCACAATGGTTTTTACTCAGAGCCTGAAACAATCCCAACTTCACTTCTGATTTCTTCCTGCTATATCCTCCTGGGCTATCATTCTGGTTCTCTTCTGCTCACATTCATCTTTCCCTTCCACAGCTGCCCTCCATCAAAACCCCACTGTAACAGGACAAACTGTCACTGTCCTTCTGCCAAAACTCTGCAGGAAAAAACTACCCCCTTCATAGGATCTCCTCCTTGCCATCACTGCTCTTCCCAAAGCCTCATATTGTCCAGTCTTTGGAACCAACTGCAGTCACCTTGCAGGGATTCTGCAGGGATCATACCTCTTCCAGCTTCCTGCATTGCTCTGTTAGCACACCCATGAGAGCCCTGGAACTCAGGGAATTCAGCAGGGCCCCAAGCTGTGGCTTCTTTGTGTTCCCTGTGTTGGTCAGGTGGAACCTCACAAGAAGGGCTCTAATATGGCTCCAGTAACATGCCCTTCATGGCAGACAAAGGCACCTATTTGTGACCCACAGGATTAAGCCACATAATTAACTGTCTTTGCTTTTTCCAGAAAAAGCCACTTGGCCTTTCCCTTCTTGTCCTTCCCCAAAGTCTATTGGCACCAACAAGAGCCAGCTTTGGTGTCAGAGACCCCTTCACATGACATTTTGGAGTATATACCAAGAGTAAGGCACTCTTCTACAGACCCTGGCAGCTTTTGATGCATTCGGAAGACTGTCTTCTCCACAGGGAGCTTGGGAAGGAGAATAATCCACCAGAGTAAGGACATAAATTGCAGAAAGACCTTTTCTTCCTTCTTATCAGGGCACATGCTGCTGTCCCACCATGTGACATTCCCAGCCATTCCCCACCCCTGCACGGCACAGCTTCAAGAGCCCAGTTCTTGAGGGGCAGTCGCAGTGCACAGGCTACAATTCCCTCTGCTTGCTCCCTGCCCTCATCCGGGAAGCTCTTGGGAAAGGAATCAGCAGGGAGCTGAGTGGAAACCAGCTCGCTTGCTCTGTTAGACCCAATGCAGCCCCTGGGCCACAGCTGAAATGCTCCTGCAGTGCCAGCAATCAGGATGCTGAGCTACTGCTCATTTCCTCAGCACACTGCTCAGGATCCAAGTGCTTATCCTTTTCTGCCCTGCTTTTCAGCTCAGCTGTCCAGGGGCAGCACTGACAGAGCATGTCATCCTGACATTCCGCTGCAGGATTCGAAGGATTTCAGGTATGTCAAAAATCCAGCCTTAATTCCGAGCCACTGTCCAAGGGCCAGCTGAAATATGAGCAAGGAAGGCTCCTTCCAGGCCAAACAACAGTGATGGGAAGCTGGCATCAGGTGCCCACCATGGCATTTGTGCCAAACACTCACCCTCCAGAAAGGACTGTCGCTCAGTCGGGCGCTGCAGATACTCCTTCAGGTTTTTTAAGATGTTCTGTTGCCGTAGGAAATACAGAATTTTCTTGGCATAATACTTCCAGGTGAGGCCTTTCCTGCACATTTAAAGACAAGAAGTAGCATTGCCCTGAACAAGTATTTTAAGGGTGAACATTTGGTTTAACTTTGCCAGCTAATAATTTAGACTATTGCTTTTCTTAACAAGTTTGACAACACTGTCACTGAAAAGCCAACGAAAAAGGTCAATGTTAAGAGGAAATTTGTCATCAAAAACCTCACAATGTAGGACACTGTCAAAACATTGTTCTTAGCATCTCTGATTTTTATCTATCACCAATGTATCTTTTGAGAAGATACATTATCATGGGAAACTACAGAGATCCTAATTAAAGTAGCTCAGGAATATCTGATACAAATGCTATATTTTATTCATGCAACATTACCCTCTGTCTGACTGCATCCCCCCAGAGTCAATCTGAAAGCATCCTCTCAGCATTAAAAATGCATTGATGAGGGCTATGAATGTGAGTCCAACAGTATTCAGAAGAAAACCAAAACTCCCCAGAGGAAAACCAACCCCGTTGCTCTGAAAAGGCAGGAGAGATCCAACAGTTGGTCTGCAGCTGACACAACTCCAAAACTTTTTACAGCAAAGCCCCAGCACTTTCCAAATTAACAAGTGGAGGCAGAGAAGCAGCACTGGAGAGCTGGTTACTGTCCAGGCAAGGTTTGAAGTGGTCACCTGAAACACGACAAACTCAAGAGGTGTTCACACCATGTGCATCTAAACAAGCCCTGGCCTCAAAAACACCTAAAGGGAGAATTCTCCTCATTCCCAGGCTCTGCCCTTGCCATGAGTTTAAAACAAGCCCAGTTTCCTTCTTCAGAAAAAAACCCTCTTACACTTGTCTCCTCCAGACTGCAGGTCAAGTCAGGCTTCTCCATCCTCCTGGACAGGAGGACAATCAAACCTCCCAACACTTTATCCTCTTCCAATTAACTGGGATCCTCAATAGGGACAACTGCTTTATTGGGATACCTTCCAGGGACATGACTGAGCCTAATGCTGCTGGATGGCAATGACTGCAGCTTAATCAGGGTGTAATTAGCAGCAATTCTGCTTTATGGGGAGGCATTTGGCCAGTGCAAAGGCCCAGCAGCTTTCCAACCAGTTGTCAAGTGAGAGATGCTCGGTCCCAGTTTAAATGGAGAAGGTAAATAGAATGGCTGTGAAAAGGCAAATATGAGATGATTGCCATTCCAGTTGGGTTTTTTCAAGCTCTACTGACAGTCCCTCTAATCAAGGCTGTTAGACCCCATTAAGAGCAATCTATCACTGCTTTGCATCATATCAAACCCATTCTAGTTAGATGCCACCAGCAGAAAAACCTTCAAGTAAAGCAGTGACTTATTATCTTGCCCAGTGTTCATCATGGTGATGAGAACACCCAGGCAGATGCAAACCAGAAGTTTTATTTACCTGCTTGGCATTTCACTTGTCTGAATAATTTACAGAGCTGTCAATTTTGCAGGGGTTGAATTAAAACTCAGATTTAAACTCTGAATTAAACTCTTGTTTGGGGCCAAAAACTGTACCAACCTACTACAGCTTAAGAAAAGCAACAAGAGCTGTAATTTCATGACACAAGGATTCAAGGTGGCAATCCTCAAACATTCCTGCTTGCCTCTGGTGCTGTGGCCTCATCCTGCAAATCAGTTCAGTAAAACTGATCCAAACTTAAATAAAACAGGAACATGAAGACAGCAACTGCTTAAGCCAAAACTGCTGCAGAGAAGAGGGTCCATGGAGATGTCATGAACTGGCAAGGAAATAAGCAAACAGAAGCGCAAAGTCATGGGAGCTCCTTTTTGTGGGGCAGTTTCCATGGTTTCTTCTGGAAATATGGAATTTGCCCTGCAGTTGAACACACAGCAATGCCTCCCAGCCTTGGTAAGCCTGGGGGGTGTTGTGTCACGAGTGCCACGAGGACAGGGGCTGAGGTCAGGCATTCAGCACAGTGCTGTTCTCCTTTAACTGGTGAGAGGGGGGGAAATCCCTGTCATTCCTAATCCCTCCCAGTCTCACCTTCCTTCCATGTTAAGGATACACATCAGCTCATCCTCAAAGAAATGACTCGGGCACCCCAGAGTCTCAATGTCACTGAATCCATCACAGGGGACCTGTCAAACCAGACAATGAGTTAGGCAGAGCACAACAGAGGAATGTAACTCCGTAAAAAAAAAAAAAAAAAAAATAAAAATCTCAAAACCAATTTTGTTGTTTTTTAAAATTCACGCAAGACCTTAAAAACGTCCAGCTCACCAAATACTTCCAGTCTGTATTCCATGGATTACATGGATCCACTGAGAGCCCCAGCAGCATCCTCCAGCAATCTGAGCCAAATTCTACAGCACTTGGGCCTCCCAGGGTGGCTTAAGGACCAGCACAAGCACATCAGGTGGATGCATCTAATGCAGGCTGGGCCCAAGCTGGAAGTGATTTTAAGGTGGAATCAGCTTTTTCCTGTGGTGGATTGAACCTCTAAATACACTCCCCAGAGCACAAGTTTAATCCTGGGGGCAGGAATGAAGAGGCAGGAGCCTTTATTTTTTGAAACAGCCACTTACGCATCTATATTAAGAACAGCTATTTTCTTCCAGAATTCAGAATTACTTTTTAAACTTTGGTTGAACTATAAAAAAATTTGCTGTCAAGCTTTTCCTTACAAGACATGGGCCAACAGTGGGTTGAAAGTCTCTTGCACTCAGTTCTAAGCAGGGAATCAAGCTGCAGCTTCTTGCCCCACAGGAGATGATCCTCATTATTAGGCCTTTGGGTATTGCTTAATGGTCTCTCAGCAGTCTTTGTACACATGATTAAAAGAGCAGGAATCCAGGAGCTTCTTTTCCCAGTTAATGCTCTGACAATTCTCCATGGACAAATGTGTGTCTGCTGCAACTACAGTGGAACAGAAGAGCCAAGAGACACCACATACCCAACTGGCCCCACAGCTGCTTTCTCCAGGGGTGAAACTACCTGTTTAAAGTCACGTGAGAGGATTTCAACACGGGTCTCCTGTATCTTAGGGGAATTCTCTACTGGACCTCAACATTTCTGCACAGGAGCCACAGAGAGGTGGCTGTTCAGTGGCTCTTGTGTGAACTCTGAAATTCAGCCAAAGTTCCAGGCAGCATTAATGCTTTTTTTCACAGAATTTCAGGCTGACCCAACTGCACAACTTGCCAAAATCCACAGCCACTACCTAAGCAAGCAGACAGTGAAATATACCTGCTGTTCCACGTGCAAGTCAGTCTCTCCGAGACACTACATTTTCACCTTTTTCCCAGTGAACACAAAAGCATCTTGGTGTCATGGCTGGGTGAAGAACTTCAATAACACACTTTCCAAGTCAGTGACCCTATTGTGCCTTGTTCCTGATTTCACATGCCTCGTGACAGCTCTCAGGACACATCCTTGAACAAGGCCTGCAGTGAGAACTTCAGTGGCTGTGGTATGTGTCAACAAACTAGGTAGCCTTCAAAGTTCCCAGAGCCAGGTCTGAACACACAGACACAAGCAAAGACTTTTTAAAGCTGAATGCAATCAGAGAATGTGTGTTGGACCTTTGGATTTTGAACTCTCTACCCTGTTGGCTGTGGTTTAGCATTTTCACACAAAGTGAGGAAATAGGAGATTTCTGACTGCACAGTTGAGGTGATGTGAAGAGAGAGGAAAAATAAACTAGTAAGAAGTATCGATCAAAATCAAGTAAGTTCAATCTCTGATTAATCCTGAGCTGGAAGGGACCCCCAAGGACCACCAGTCCAACTCCTGGCCCTGCACAGACACCCCCAACAATCCCACCCTGTCCCTCAGAGCATTTTCCAAACCCTCCTGCAGCTCTGGCAGCCTTGGGGCTGTGCCCACTGCCCTGGGGAGCCTGCTCAGTGCCCACCACCCTCTGGGGGAAGAACCTGTTCCTAATAATAAAAAATTAATTTTTTAAAAGGCAAAACCACCCGAGAAATAAACAACTTTTGAATAGCTTAAGAACTTTTTAAGAATTTAACCTCCTGATGTGAATGCTCAGCCAGTCTTGAGAAAACAGCCTCCAGTTGCACCAGAGGAGGTAGGTTGGATATTAGGGAAAATTTCTTCACTGAAAGGGTTGTCAAGCATTGGAATAAGCTGCTTAGGGAAGTGGTGGAATCCCTGACCTTGGAAGTGTTCAAAAAAATGTGCAGATGTGGCACCTGGGGACATTGGCTTGTGTTGGACCAGTGGTTGGACCTGATGACCTTAGAGGGCTTTTCCAACCTTACTGATTCCATTAAGGACTCTACTAACAATTCTGCTAAACAAGTCACCAGGCTGTTACACACACACACACACACACACACAGAAGGCTTACATGTTCTGAAAAGAACCTTTTGGAGAAGGAAGCTACAATTCTCTGGGCTTCCAGCCCCGCGTTGTGCCGTGCCTTGTACTCCTCCAGCCAGCTCACGCCGTCCGTGTGGCTGTAGTACTTGAGCAGCGATGGCCACCTAAACCACAGGGCACACAGGAACAGCATCGTTAGGATTTCACCCCCCTCAGAGCCTCCAGGACTGGGAAATGCTGCTTGTCATAACCACTCTGCCCCAGCTTTAAGGGTAATTGTATAAAACTCACTCAAACATCAAAGCACAAACCCACCGATTTCATCTGCCTGTTGATGATTATTTAAAAGTAACATTTCCTAAAGCCTGCCAAGAGGAAACCTTCAAAGGCTCAGGCTCCAGGATTTCAGTATCTAAATGCTTTAGTTTTATAATTAAAAGAGTTTAGCATCCCGTGGAAGCTAACTTGGCACCTGACACTGTCCTGTGTTCTTCCTGCCATCTTGAGGGGTTAATTAAAAACAGAGCTCTCTCCACTGCCCTTCCTGGTCGCAACATCTGCTGGAGGAAAACAGAATCCTGAAGTCAAATCCTGACAGCAAAATGCTTTGGCAATCATTTTTGATACAAGAAATACTTATTTAAAAAAAACCCCCAAACATAGATTTCTTGGGGAAAACAAAAATCTCCACAACCTGCTTTTACTGTGTCTGGAAGTCCGAAAATTAAAACACTTACTAAGAGTTTCAAGGTTCAATTAAAAATCAAACTTCAGGTCGTGTTTTGGGGGCTCTTTCTAATAAAGTGAGTGCGCAATAAAAGAGGTGCCAGCCCAGAAATTCCCATGGCTGTTGTGAAGACTCCAAGATCATTTGTGTAAGAGATATGAAGAAGAATCAGCACAGATGGAAATATTTTGGAAAGAAGGCTGAGAGAAAGAAAGGCCTTTTGCAATTTACTGGGACTTCTATTTCATGTTTTGAAATTCTGTATATTATAACTGGTTTATATAAAATATTTTCTTCAACCACACTGACTACCTTGATTTTTTTTCAGTTTCTATCTATCTATCTATATTTACTTACTTACTTTTATAAATAGAGAGAAGGCCAAATATTTAAATCACTATTACTAAATAACCTTTGGTTTTTTCCAAGTTAGAGATATATACACATATATACTCATTTGGTTAAATAGAAAGAAGGCCAAATATTTGTATCACTACTCCTGTATAAAAATTATTACCAGTGACCAAAATGCAGGTGGGTTTGCCCATGCTTGGGAGGTATTTCACTGCCAATTAATAATTAAACTACCCTGCAACTGCCTTTACAAAATAAAGTCAAATAACCTCACATTACATAACAACCTGAGTCCCTGGCCTCTCATTTACTGCTGAAGCACAGCCACCCCACAATAACCATCACAATCCTTTATTTTGGGATGAGAAAGACTAATTTCTCGGGTTGAAACGATACTGAGAATTTTAGGAAGATAAAGTGCAATTACTCGTGATGGAATCCAGCCAGGACAACAAGGTCAATGTGCAACCTCCTGCCAAAAGTTCCATTACCAAGCAGAGAGGTGCAGATCAGTGTGTGCTAATCACCCACCGCATCCCCTTCCAGCTGCTGGATCCCAACCAGCGTTAAACTTCCAGAAATTACAGCCACTGAATTGCTGGAAGTCAATCCCGAGCCACAGTTTGGTGATTTGGGGAAGCTGTAACTGTTCAGTAGCCTTTTTCACCCGTGAAAAGAGAATAATCCTCTCATTTGGGCGATGCTGAATTTTTAGAAGCCAAGTGGCGATTAGGGAAAGCGATTTGGCTACTTTTTCTGTGCCAGGAGAGATAAAAGCAGGTTAACAGATGAGCAGGTTCTGTGGCAGAGAGGATGAGTGGTGGTGCCTCCGGGACAGCTGAAACCAGCAATGTCACACCCACGCTTCGTTCCCTGCTAAAATATGAAGATTTCCACCGATTAAAACACAGCTTTGCCCCCACCTGGCACTCTGTGGGTGCCCTCGGGTGGAGAGGAAACTAAACTCCACAGAAGCGAAAGTGCCTCATCCCAAGGACTTTGGGAAACAGCTGTCCCAAAAGCCGCACAGATAATCACCTCCCTGCTGTAAAGGATGAGTCCTGAGCCAGGGCAGGTGCTTTGGAAGTTGCTGTTGGGGCCAGGGAGGCCAATCCCCAACCCCAGCGCACGTGGCCCTGTGTGGGTAGCCCTGGCAGGTCCCGGCTGGATGTGGGATGCGGGTGATCCAGCGATCTCCGAGCAAAGGGCTGCCAGGACAGACCTCCGGCAGGCTCAGCCTGGTCCCAGCCCAAGGGGCTCGGGGGGGGACACCCTCAGATCGCCCCTTGCAGAAGGACAGAGGGACACCGGCTCAGGGAGGGAATTCCCGGCTGCCCCATCCCTGGAAGCGCGCAAGGCCAGGCGGGATAAACCTGGGAGCAACCCGAGCCTAGTGGAAGGCGTCCCTGCCCACAGCAAGGGGTGGAACTGGGTGGTCTTTACGAACCCTTCCCACACAAACCAGCGCTCCACTCCGCGACTCCCCCACCACCAGGACCCTTCACGTAGAAACACCGGCACGGGGAGCTGCGGCTGCCCTTCCACCCCCTCCCAAAAGCCACCCCCGACCCTCGCAGGCCCGGGGAGGCCGCGGGCACCACCCCGGGATCCCCCCGGAGCCCCGCGGGGCCCGCTCGGCGGGGCAGCCCCGGCCGGGCCTCGCCGCGCTGCCCACCTGAGGCGGAACCGCTCCCGCCACACCTTGCCGCGGGGCTGGCACGCCTCACGGAGCCGGCGGCAGGTGCAGGACACTCGGCCGATGTCGGCGGCGCCCAGCACGTCGCAGCAGAGGATGAGCTCCAGCAGCTCCCCCGGCAGGTCCGTGAGGCCCGTCCCGCCCGAGCCCGGCCCCGCCGCCATCTTGGCTGTTTACCTGAGGGCGGGGACGGTTCCGGGGCGGGGCGGGAAGGGCCGTGAGGGGGGACTGGGGGATAAAGGGGCTTGGAGAGGGGGGAATGGGGGATAAAGGGGTTTGGAGAGGGGGGACTGGGGGAT
>JAWWEU010000037.1:1790522-1800618 GCA_035583155.1 Acropternis orthonyx | reverse complement strand
GGGTTTGGTGTGGGGGGTGTGAGGGTTAAAGGGTTTTAGTATGGCAAGTGTGCGTGTTAAAGGTGGTCGGGATGGGGGGAGTGAGTGTTAAAGGGGTTTGTGGTGGGGGGAATGAGTGTTAAAGGGCCTCGGCACAGGGGGTGTGAATGTTAAAGGGGCTGGGCACAGGTGGGGGCAATAAAGGGGGACCGAGCCATTGTGTGTGGATATCTAAAGGGGGACATTGGTGTGTGGGTGTCTAAATAGAGACCCCTTCAGTGTGTGTACATGGCTAAAGGGGACCTTGTCAGTGTGTGTAAATGTCTAGAGAGCTCATCGATGTGTGTAAGTATCTAACAGAGACCTTATCAATGTGTATCAATATCTAAAGGGGAACCTCATCAAAGTTTGTAAATACGTAAAGGGGTGCCAAGAAGGGACCTCATCAGTGTATATAAATATCTAAGTATGGCCCTCATCAATGTGTATCAATATCTAAAGGGGGACCTCACCAGTGTGTATTCTGTGGTTCTGTGAGGAGATGGACCCAGGCTCTGCTCGGCTGACACTTCAGGTGATGCCACCTCAGTGTCTGCACTGACACCTGAGGGGATGCCACCGTTGTGTCTGCAGTAGCACTTCTGTGGGGACTGAGGTGACACCTCCTGATGTGTCTGGGGTGGCATCGAGGCCATGTCTGAGCAACAGCACTGCCATGTCTGAGGTGGCACTGACACTGTGTCTGAGGTCACACCACTGCCAGGGCTCAGGTGACACCACCAAGTGTGGGAGGTCACACTGCAGCAGTCTCTGAGGTGACACTGTTCCCTCAGGCCAGCCAGGCGCTGCAGGGCCAGCTGGAGGAGCACGGATGGCTTCCATCTGCTGCCCTGCTCCTTGCACACAGCTGAACATCCACCTGCCCTGACCACACCCATGTCCTGCTGCTCCTCAGGGAGCACTGAGGAGTTTATTTAAATCATAGAATTGCAGAATGGTTTGGACTGGACCTTACAGGCCACCTAATCAAACACCTCTGCAATAAGCAGGGACACCTTCCACTAGACAAGGTTGCTCCAAGCTCCATCCATCTTGGATGGAGCAGCCACAACTTCTCTGGACAGCCTGTGCCAGGGCCTCACTCCCCTCACAGGGGAGGATTTCTTCCCAATATCCCATCTAACCCTACCCACTGGCAGTGGGAAGCCGTCCCCCTTGTTCCGTCCCTATCTGCCCAAGTAAAAAGTCACTCTCCCTCTTATTTATAAGCCCTCTTTCAGTACTGGATGGTTCCCTCTGGGAACAGCACACAGCTTTCCCGTGGGAAAAGCCATGTCCACACTTCTGCCTCCTTCACGTGCTGCCATTCCCAGGTGTCTCTTCCCAGTCCTGCTGTGTTCCAGAGGCTCCAGCACCAAAACCTGCCCTGGACTGCACACAAACAGCCCTTCTTGCCTGACTGTGACATTTTCCCCGAGGACATGGCATCAGTGATGTGAAACCTGTGACTCAAGCAGCCTTCCAAGGAAGTGTTTCTGTCTGGCAGGTAAACAGGTACTGCTGATTGACACCAGCAAGCTATTTATAGTGCTCTGGCATTACAGGTGGCAGAGCAGAGCAAGGCCAAGGGATCAGCAGAGGCCTTTCAGTGCTAAAAACCCAGAGAGAAGAGAAGAACGAGCTCTGCTAGATATTAGTTCACTTTTTTATTTTGACTGTAATGCAAACAGGCATAAGTATTCCATAAAATCAGAAGATTGGAACTATACAGAAAGAGGTGCATGCTTCAGAACAATGTGGATATCTTGCAAACAGAGCCAGAGTCAGTCCGAGAGAGGGGCTGGAGTACATTGGGTGGATGGCAGAGATTTTTAGCAGCATTGAGAGCTCAGAGGTAGGGGAAAAACCACGTTCTGACCGCTTAAAGCACTGCTATGATCACACACAACACCAGCCCAGCCTGCTCCCACGCCCCCACCCCTTCACTCCTCCGAGGAAACCCACCTTGGCACCACACAAAAAGCTACAAAATAAGCTCTCCCCCCCTCCACACATAACCTGTTTTATGGGATGCAAAGTGAGAGTAAAGACAACATGCCAGTCTTAAATCATGGCATCATTTCATAAACCAAATGAAGGCACAATGACATGAGGAGGTGCTGAGGGGAGGGAGGAGGGAGCAGGAGGACTGGAGAGCAGCGAGGGGTTGGAGTCTCATCCAGCCCAGCAGAATTTACCCACATCTGAGAGTTTAGAAAACCTCTGCAACAGAAAGTTTGGGAGCGGCCTGCCCCAGAGCTGCCACCCTGCCCAGAGCAGTCCCCTTCCTCACCGTGGCACTGCTGCTCTGCAGGAAAAGGCCACCAGGAAATCAAAGAATCCAAACCAACCTTTGAGTCTCAGACTTTTCAAAGGTGCTGCCTAAGGAAGCCGAGGGAATAAATCCCTGCTCCTATTACAAAAATTAATTGGCACTGAATATCAAATTCCCTGGGCAGCTGGCAGAACTCATGTCCCTAACTACATGCAATCTAAAAAGCAATGAGTCCTGGCTGAAAGTCATCTCACTGCTCATCCACTGCCTGGGGAATTGTGTGCACTCTGGAAAAGCTGCAGACTACTCACAAGCTCTTTACAGCATACAGAGCCCAGGGTTTTTAAAGGCATCTCAAGGCAGCAGAGCATGGGAATTTAACCTTGGGAATTGTGGGGATTTGCCTATTTTGTAGAATTCTAGCAAAGCAGGGATTTTGCACTGAATCTCACCGGCTTCAAAGCCATCGTTTCAATGCTGGGCACGGGGAAGACTCTGAAACACCGTCTTCTATTTCTGTTTCTTGGCTACTGCAAAGTGTATTTTGTTAAGACATGATTCCATGCCATGATCACACAGAGAGGAAAGTAAAAAAGCAGGCTCAGAAGCGAGTAGCATTAATGTCTCAGTTAATTAAGGCTGTTTTTTTGCCCTTGGAAAATTTTAAAATCTCCATTAGCAATCACTGTAGGAGCAAAATATTTGATTGAATCCAAAAACAAGTTGACACGCTGTCTGCTTGCTTTCTGTTTGCTTTCCTCACCCAAAACCAACACATGAAAACAAAGCAACACTTTCCTCAGTGTTTAGTCTTTCAATTTTCAAAGCATTGGGGATGCCCCTGGAAGAAAAATGCTTGGCCCAGTGTTTTTCACTCACAGATTTCGGAACCATCCCTACAAAGACCTGTGCATCCACCTTCCTGCTTTTCCACGGCCAAGCTTTGGCCCATGGATACAAAAGGAGCCCCCCGGTGTCTTACCCGCTTGCCCACCACAGTAATGAGGAACAGCTGCAAAGCCTTGGCTCCTGGTAAGTCAGGGATTGTCAGGGCGAGGCTCATAGGTTTGATTTTCTCACTTTGACGTTCTTTCTCCCTCCTCCCTCACCAAAATCTGGCCAGGTAGGACAGGGATAAGGCAGGAGAGCAGCCACGCTCGCAGTGAGATGCTCTCACTGCTAAAGAAGCTGCCACTGCTCAGCTATGAACTCACAATTTGAGGGTTTTATTCCCTGTGGTTCAATGGCTCAAACTTCCACCACAGCCAAACATCTGCAGGGGTGGAGGCCAAGACTTTCTAGTCCACTTCATTCCTGGCACAGCAGGAAAAAGGTGGATCTGCATCACAGTGCTTGAATATTTCACGAGTTGCCCTGCCTGTGTTAAAATCAAGCCAGTTTTGACCTCTCCCAGGTTCTGTTTTACTTTTGGAACCAAGTGCCTTAAAGCAGCAATCCCTTCAGCCACTCCCCTGATTCCCATTAAACACACACGGGCCTATGGAAGAAGCAGGAGCTCAGATCTCCCTCCGAGGGTGGATTTCAAATGCATTGCTGGAGCCATGCATTGCAGGCACGTGCAAGTGAGGGTTGACACAGCAAGAATATTGCCATCACAAAACTGCTGCTGCTGCTGCTGCTATGCAAGCTGCCCAAATCCCCAGGGCCACTGAAGCCAGTGCGTGTGGAAGGCATTTTGGACCTGGGAGGACTTGGATTCCACACCAATTTTGTCCAAGTTCAGGAATACAGTTTTTAAGAGCACTGGCCAAATGCTGTTCTTCCCGTTATAGCAGAAGAAATTGTTGTAACAAAGAGAGATACAGTAAAGTTGAATGGTCCTTAAAATGTGTCTCCATCTGCTCTGTAAAGGGACTATGCTCCCCTCTGGAACTATCAGTGCAATTGCAAAGTTACCAGAGCAATTCTGAAGCTGGGAACTGGTCCCCAGTGAAAGCAGGAACAAAATTCAGTTTTGAGCATAAAATTACCCTTCCAAAAAACTGTGGGAACCCCCAGAGGGCATCCTAGTGGCTTCAGTGGTCGTATGTCAGGAGACAGCAGCTTTGGGTTGGGCTTGGTGCAAGTCCATGAGGCTTCAAACACAAACACACCCTCTCCCTCCCCACCAGCTTAACCAAAACGGGGTCTCCAGAAGGTGGTCACAGAAGGTGGTGCCCAGTTTGCACCCACACTTCCACCCCACCTCTGGGAGAAGAACTGCAGAGAGCAGCTGAGCAGGGCTGTCATTTGCCCTCTGTGATCCCGGGGGGAATTTACCCACCAAGAATTTCCCTTGTTAAATGAAGTCAGAGAGCAGGAGTGGGAGGGCGGCCCCGGTGCCATAGTCCATTCCCAGCACAAGGCACTGTAAGTCCATTGCCATTCCCAGGACCTGCCCTTGCTGGCTGCACCTTTAGGCTGGGCAGGCAGGGCTGAGGAGGGGAAAAAAGGAGGGATCTTCAGAGGGAAGTGGCAGAGGGAGCCTGGTTACAGCCGGGATGGGGTGGGAGGCATCACACACTGACAGCAACGGGACTAGGGGAGCAATCACAGGCTGGGCACAGGTTCATGCAGCTCCTGGCTCTTCCCAGCTCCTCTCCTGCCCTGGTGTGAACCCCTTTGCTCAGGACACGTTGACTCGGGGTATGAACAGTGCCCTGCTCACCCCTGGGGACACAGAGGCACGGGAGGGGACAAGGGAGTGTGGAGAGCCCAAAGTCACACCCATTTCTCTGGCCAGTGTGGGTGTGACAGGCTCGGATCCTCACGTGTGACGCAGCCACAGCTGTGGAGGTGGCATCTTTGGGAGGCCACTCCTGAGGGCAGACATCTCATTATTTTCCTGCTGTCTCTCATAAACAGAAGAACAACAAACTCCCAGGCCGTCCTTCTGGGGAGATGAGACCTTTGAAGCCATCACCAACACAGGCACCACACCCCCTTGCACTGGATGAACAGCTGATTTTTCCCTCCTAGTGGACACAGCAGGTTGGGAAAACAGAGGACCTTTTCCCATGAGTGTTCAAGTGTTCGAAAGAGGTGAGTTAAAATCTTGGCAAAAAAACCCCCCACTTCGTAGTACCTCGAAAATCAGATTTCCTGTTTAGAGAAGAGTTTCTTCAGTACCTGGGGACAGAAAAGGAGCAGAGCTGCTCAAAAAGGGTGGTGGTGGTGGGTATCTGGGACATGGGATCAGGATGAGTGTCCGTCAGGTGCCCTGTGCCACAGGAGCCTGGATGGGCAGGAGGCACCTGGAGGTGACAGATTTGTGAACTGAGTGCCCAAGGGGCACCAAACCCTCCATGAGCAGAGTGTAGACAACTGGTGGAAGAGCCTGATGGAATAATAGAGCAGATCCACAAGTTTCTTTCCCTCTTTGCTGTGGGAGAAAATGAAGCTCTAAGGGAGCGTGAAGCCCCTGCAGGTCAAGGGGATGAAGGAGAGAAATTCAGACGTCTGAGACTGACTTAACGGAAAACAGTGAAGCAAAATTCCCAGTGTGGCTTGTGAGGAGTGACAGGTCTTGCTCAGGCAGTGGGAGCAGAGAGGCAGCTCAGACCCCTGGGGGACATTCACCTTCCTGGCAGGGAGGGTGTTCCTTCTTCTCCAGGGCTAGGCAGGGAACACAGCCCTAAAATAGCACTTCCCTTCCAAAGGGCTCCAAAGGACTCACCTATCCAATGCCTGTTGAACTTGAGGTGGTTTTGCCATCTGCCTGGGGCAAGACCCCCTTGGAGACCCCCGTGAAGGCAAGGCACACAGTTTCCTGCTGTTCTCACTGGCAGGAGATGGAGGTGGCAAGTTTTGGGGTGCAGGAAAAGCAAGCCCATTCAGCTCAGACACAGGATCCACCAGCGATATGACTTTCCACATGGGAGATGTCACAGGCAGAAGGCAGGACAGGAGAAAACTACTTGCCAGCTGGAAAGAGGCTGAAGACAAGGGGACTACCTCCTCCTCAGGTTGCATCACTCCTACCAAAGGAGGTGCAGAGCAGAAAGCTCAGAGCCAGAATCGAATTTCCCAGAAGAAGAGGATGAGAGGTGCTTATTCCTTTAGCTCTGTTTCTGCAGCCATAGGGCCGGGGGTCAGGGCCAGGCTTGCTGAAGGTTCTCAGCTCTAGATCCGTGCCCAGGCTCACCTGCACCAGCAGCAAAGGGACTCAGCTCCCCATCCCGCTGCCCGCCCCGGGATTAGGGCACAACCCACAGAGGGGGCACCGGGGCCTGCCCTTTTCCCTGTCCTGTCCGGCTTTCACCTGCAGGTCACAAAGTCCCCCTGGGGGTGACACAACCCTGGCTATGCCTCTGGCTCCCAGCCCTGCTCCCAGCCCTGCCAGCTCGGCTCTGGCCACACCGTGGCAGCATTCGGTCGTGTTTCACACCGTGCTCTGCTGGCACCGGCAGAAAACGAGACCTGGAGCTCTTCTGGAGGTCTTTTGCTCCCGGATTTTGGGCTGCAGCTGCTTCAGGCATCCAGGGAGTCAAAGCTGTAGAAGGTGGTCACAGCGCGTGGAGATGTGGCAAGCGGGATAGAGAGCAGGAGGGTGGGAATAACTGCACAGCCTGGGGCAGGGGAACTAGCAGAGCTTTTTTTTTCCATGGGTTGGGAGAGCAACAAACCTCCTGCAGCTCTTTTTGTTCTGACTTTGGCTTAGGGCAGACAATCTTAGCCCTGTGAAAGCGAGCTCACCAGTGGACAAACCCTGTGCTGTCACCGGTTTTGGTGCTTTGCTCCGTCCGAGCATCAGTGCGCGGCTCAGCAGAGCAGGGCCAGCAGGAAAGGAGCAGCATCTGCCACCTCAAAATGCCAGCCTCACATCCCTGCCTCCAGCAAGAGCTGCAACCATGTCCTGCCTGTCCTTGTCCTGGCAGCGAGGGAGGATAAACCTTCTTCAGGGTGCTGAAGAGAAGGAGGAAGGACACACAAGGTCACGTTTCTTTACCTTGCAGACAGCTTTTCTCTGTTACAGGGACCGGTACCTCTCTGTGTTAACAGATTGCTTTTGGGGCCGGGTTTTTGCAGCAGGGTTTGAAGTGTGAGGGTGTCAGAGCCCAGGATCACACAGCACCTTTGCAGCTGACCTCACCTCCCTTCTCACACGGTGTCCTGGCCGAGACAGCTCGTGCCACTGGCAGGTGGCACTGAGCCACAGAGGGGACTGGTTCACCACAGAGGTGCCACACGGATTTCTCTTGGCAGGAGGTCTCCCCACGCTGGCATTTTCTGCTCCCAAAGCTGAGGAAGTGGCTGGGGGTCTGCTGTCCCAGAATTGCTTATGAAACTGTGCTAAGGTGGAGCTGATCCTCTCTGAGATTTCAAGAGTCCTCCGTTGGCACATCCTTGCCAAAGACCTGGAGCATCCATAACCCTCCATGTGCTGCCTTCCAAGCAAGCTTTGTTAACGAGAGGTGCCTCTTACAGCTGGAGTTGGAGCTGTTTCTTTCCCATCCTCGTGGCTTTCCAGGCTCATCTGGGAGAGGGTTCACATGTTCCCAGCATGAAAAGCTCTGGGATGCAGCCAATTCCAATGTGTCCCACCAGCACGGTGGTGCAGATCACATGTCTCCTGTAAAGCCCTCCGGAGGACAGCCTGGCCAAGCAGCAGTCACTGCCATGAGCTTTTCCTCAGCGTGCACATCAGCCTGTGTGTTCTGTGCTTGCTCCTCTGGGGGAGGACTTTCATGCCAGCAAAAGTGGGGACTGAGCAAAGGGAAAGGCTCACAGGGAACAGGGAGCAGAGAAAACGGCAAACATAGCACAGGGTCCATTTAGGAGAAATCATGACACATAAATCGTGACAAAAACCAGACACATCTGTACCCAGGCTGCTTGGGGATGAACAAAATTCACAGGCACGAGGGCATTGCACGTCATCTGCCCCCAGCCTCGGGCATATATGTACAAGTCCAAAGGAAAGCCATGAAAACACAAGGATTCAGCCAAGCCCCAGGCTGGGGAAAGGGGGACTCTGGCGGGAATGATCCCCTGCTCTGGTCAAGCAACAAGACCTTGCTGTTGCCCACCCCCTTCCACCCCTGCTCTTTCCCAAACACCAGAAACACGAAGGATCACGAAGGTGGTGATTTCATGCAGCTGCAAAACGCCCTCAAGAGAAGGAGGAGAAATGTGGAGTTCTGTAAAGAGCCACTGCAGGTTATAAAGCTGTCCTACTTCAGTGGGGAAGGGAAAGGGAGGGCAAAGAAATGGCCACAGGACAAGAGCAAGGGAAAGAGGAAGAAAAGGAAATAAAAATCATCATCATCATCATCAGGACACAACAACAGGACGAGAGACAGAGCGCTTTCCATGGGCAGTTCCCCGTGGAAAAGGAGCCACCGTGTCCGTGAAATACAAAACCCAGTGCCCTCCAGCTGGAGGGGGCAGCAGGTGCTGGGACTGATTTGGCATCCCCTTGGGGCGAAGGGTCCAGTTAGGAGCAGAAAACCCTGCAAGGGAAAGGGGAGAAAGGCCAGCCTTAGAGGGAGCAGCGAGGAGCACGGGATCATCCTGACTTGGATTTTCCAAAGGGCCACATCATAGGCAGGGATTTACAGAGCCCTTTGCAGCTGGGGGAGGTGGGCAGGAAGGTAACCTTTATCCCTGCCTACGGGTTGCTCTGTGTACAGTGCAGACCCCGAAGTGTGTGATGCCCTGGGGAAAAATTCCCACCAAACCTCAGGGATGTTGGGAAAACTCCTCTGGGTCAGCTGGGCCCTCCACAGGGCAGGGTTTGCACCCCAGGTACCGAGGGCCAGCACAAGGAGCAAGATCCACGCAGCTGCCCATCCTTTATCCTAAATAATCCTTCTGCTCAGCCAGGGAAAATCCCACCACGACAGAGCTGAGCAAATGGCAGGACATGGTAGAGCAGAAACAAACACGGCAAATGTCAAGATTTTTTACTTCTTCTGGCTGTTTTTACAACAACAGGAAGCAAAATCCCTAGATCTTTCCTAACCAGGCGTGGAGCCGCCTGGAGACCTCTCCCACCTGCTGGCCCTGGAGCTGGGGAGAGTCACCCCTTCCCCCGGGTCCCTCCAGCCCGGAGGCAGGCAGCGGGCAGGGCTGTTTTCCCTGGCATTCCCCTCGGGATGGGATGGTGTGTGAGCACATCAGTACAGCGGGAGCCTGGGCAGCCAGTGGGATTTGTGCTAGTGAGGTGACAGCTATTTCAGAGACACTGCCAGGCAGCTCTGCTTCCAGTGCCGAAATCCATGCCTTTCTCACCTCTGCTCTATGTGCACGGAAGTCAAAGCTTCCTTCCCCATCCCTTCCTTCCCCATCCCACAGCCCACAGGCCTGGGAGACCATTGCAGGAGTTAAGATAAACATGTCAACTCACTCATCCGTATCTTTTTTGCTCTCCTCGATGAACGCGATGGACTCGGATCTAAGGCGGTTAGTCACTTCGTACGTACGCAGGGTGACTCCAAAAATATCCTCGTGGTACCGGCTGTCATCCTGAAGGGGGGGGAGGGTGGCAGAGGGGAAAAAAGGAGTATTTGCAAACAGCCTTGGTGTGGTGGGGAGGTGCCAAATACACGGCCAAGGCTCTGGGGTGTGTCACGGGAGTGGGTGGGACAGGCAGGAATGAGCAGGGAGGGGAAAAAACCTTCCCAAGGTCACAGTGTGGGGCAGCCGAGGGGCTGCTCTGTGGGTTGGACCTCAGCCCATGGGCTGCTCCGTGGGTTAGACCCCAGCCCAGGGGCTGCTCCGTGGTTTGGACCTCAGCCCAGGGGCTGCTCCGTGGGTTAGATCGCAGCCCAGGGACTGCTTCGTGGGTTAGATCTCAGCCCA
>JAWWEU010000037.1:1765302-1781810 GCA_035583155.1 Acropternis orthonyx | reverse complement strand
GCAGGTTGGACAGGGCTTGGAGCAACCTGGGCTGGTGGGAGGTGTCCCTGCCCATGGCAGGGGGTGGCACTGGGTGGACTTTAAGGTCCCTTCCAACACAAACCATTCTGTGATTCTGTGATCTCTTCCTGCCATCCAGAGCTGTGACCTCTTGGCCTGTCCTGCAGGGAACACAGGCAGCAATTTGTTCCCTCCACCTCTGCAGTCACCTTTTCCATATATAAAATCCGCCACCTAAGTCCATTTCTGTCTCCTTTTCTCCAGATAAAATAGCTCATGCCCTTTTGATCTGTCCTCGTGGGTGGCTGTTTCCAGCACTCTGCCCACTTTTGCCATCAGGTAACCAAGCCACAGGCTGGCCTGGCTCTTAGAGACTCCTGCCAGCCCTGAAATTACACTCAGAGGTGACTGGGACAGCAAGCCCCAAGCTCAGGGGCTTTTATCCTCCCCAAACCTTAATTAAGGAGCAGCCTTTTCCCGGTTAGCTCAAGAGACATTCCAGAGTGTCCTAGTTAAGTGAAATGTGTTATTCTTCACAGCTAAATTCAGAGGAGACCCCGAGTGATCATTAACACTTTGGCTGCCCTTCCTTCCCAGCCTCTGGATATGCCTGGAGACGCTCAAGGCTCATCTTCCAGCGATGGGGGATTTTCTACAATCCCACATTCTGTCTCCAAGGTACCAGTTCCAGGCTCTCTGTTACAAACGTCACAGGATTTGTAGCAGCTCTTATTTTCCCTAGAAATATTTTCACACGATGCATGAAGTTAAATTCGGTTCTCCAGCCCTCCCCCCACCTACAGCCACATAGCAGGGAACTCCCTCCTACCTCCAACTCTTACTATTTCTGTGTCTCCTGGACAGATTCAATGATTTGGGGGGACTTCCTACTTTTATTTGTTCTTTTCAGAGATGTCTGACTCTTAAAGCTGAAAAAAATAAGCTTTAAAATGGAACTACAACCTGGAGTCCACACGTCCAGTGTTTTTGTGCTCCCTGGAACCTCCACCCTCTCCATCCCCTGGTTCTCCAGGCAGGTCCCATCCCTTGGATCTTTGCAAATGTGACACCTGCATGAGGATTTCCCACTCCCCTCTGAGAGGATGAAGGCAGAGAAGCTGAGTATCCTGGCTGGGGTCGGGGGGGCTGCCTGGGTGCTGGGGTTTGGAGCGGGGAGGGAAGGGTTTGGAGTGCTCTTACTTCCTCTCCTCCAGGTTGGAGTTGGGATTCTTCATCTCCATTAACGCACAGCCAAATTTCTACAGAAAAAAGGAATAAAAAAGGCCATCACTTTTGCCAATCTCTGCAGGACACGAAGCCGTGACCACAGCCCTGGTTCTGCTCCCTGCTTGCTGTTGCCATCAGCCAGCACCGCTGTTGGACAGGGCTGGATGAGCCCCCAGCCAAGGGTTGTCACCTTCTGTGTGACACTGACAGCAGCTGGCAGGATGAATTTAGCCACAGATCAGTGGCCTGTGTCGCTGCAGGGAATGAGCAGATATCCCTGTTTCCAAGCAGGTACAGCTCCAGCTATCACACAGCTGGTTTGGGCCATTCCAGCTCCGGCTGGGCAAAAAGAGGCTGTTCCTCTCCATATCCTGCTGCCTCTCCCTGTCCCATGTCCTCGCCACAGCCACCCGTCCCCGCTCTCTGTCCTCACCTCTCCGTTCTCAGGGGGGTCTCCGTTGCCAAAGGTGCTCGTGACCACCAGGACCATGGTTTCGTGCTCCAGGTGCACGATGTCGTACTCGTCCATGGACATCACCTGGGGGTGACAGAGAGGTCAGCAAGAGGTGGGGACATCCAGCACCAGCCAGTGTGCTGGGAGGGACCCTGCTGACTCCATGGCACTGCTCTGACAGAGATCTTCACACAGGGAGGATGAGGACGAGATCCTCAAGGGACATGGACAACCATGGAGCCACCACCCAAGAGGCCATAGGAACATGGATGTTACAGTGCAGGAGTATTAGCTGGGAAAACTCCTGTGCAGGCTTCGACCCACAGCCACAATCACATCCTGGGAGCTGCTGAAGACCCTTGGCAGCCAGGAAGTTCCACACGCATCGAGCCATGGGTTTTCCGGGAACCACCCGTAATTCCATGCCCATAACCCTGCAGGAACCAGGAGCCGGTGCAATACCTTGGCATCAAAAGCGTGTTTGAAGATCTCACACAGAGTCTTTGCATAGACCTGGGACTTCCCCGTTTCCGTGGCGTACAGGATGGTCGCCTTGACCCTCTTGGCCATGGCCTGTCCCATCAGCTTGGCTGAGAACTTCACAGCCCTGGGAAGCAAGAGCAAATCCCACTAAGAGAGCTTGTTGTCACTGCCTCTAGCCCAGACCCTTTTATTTATTATTGAATGAACTTTCTGCCTTAAAAAAGTTGCAGCATCACTTTGTTGTTGTTGTTGTTGTTTTGTTGTTATATACCCATCAGGGAAGCTGCGGAAGGGCGTGTTCAGCTCGACTTGTCACACAGCAAGAGTGGATGGGGGAGCTTGAACACAGAGCTGAGATACCTGAGTGGGTTTAAGGAGGAAAATGCTAACCCAGGTGTGGGGGTGGAATTTCTGCAGGGGCAGAGAAGCGCAATAATTATCAGGGGCAGGAGTTATTGAAAGCAGTGACCACGTAACATCAAAGGGGAAAGCTGGAGACCAACCAGAGCTGAACTACAGGAGGAACAGCAGCTTCTCTGCGTTTAATCCAACCTGGCTGCCTTTCTGCAGGAGGTGTCTGAGCCAGCCTGGGCTCCACACACCACACACAGAGCCCTGAGACACTGAGGAGCTCAGACAGAGCTGTCTGGTTTGAGCTCTGGTGACACTGCAGACTTTCCTGGGAGGAGCAGCCCTCCTGAGGCCCAGAGGTTGCACGTTTATCCGAGCTGTGTCCAGCCAGCTGCTTCCCATGGCTGCAGTCGTGACTGGGTGCTCTGACAGCAGGGCAGGAGGGCTCTGAGAGGCCATCAGCCCTCTCTGATCCTGGCCAAGGTGATGCAGCTCTAGAGATGCTGACTCCTTGTCTATGGGAGCACCATGATGGGCACAAGGGACGATGACACGAACCAGTTTTGGGGCACTGAGCCCACTGTGGCAAGTTTGTCAGTTTAGGACCATTCATAATCACATCAACATGATTTTTCCTAAGTGCAGAATATCTTCACCTTTTCTAAATGGACCATCAAGCCTTGAAATGGGGCCACCAGAGAGGCAGGTGTGGATTTAGCCTGTTGTTGTGACAGGGAAAGGGCAGGTTTGGGGAGGCTGAGAGAGCACAAAGCAGCTCTGTGGCCTTTGCAAGAATAAGGGCTGCCTGATTCACTTTGACAGGGTGATCAAGTTCAGCAGGACTCCTGAATCCCCTTCAGATGAGCTGTGGGGAATGGACACTGCAGCTGGACTGGTCACGCTGGCAGGAGAAAAGAAATCCACCTTTCCCCTTGCCAAGGAGGGAAGAAATGCTCTGGGAAAAGCACTTGGGGGGGTGGGGGGGAAAGGGAGGAAAGAAGAGGTTCATCCTACCTCCCCTGGGCAGCTCCTCTCCATGCCAAAACCAGCCTCAGGAACATTTATATTTGCTGCTATATGATCATCCCTTTGCTTTCCCATGGGGGTAGTGCCCCCTGAGCCCAGGACTTGTGCTGGCCCCAGCAGAGGGAAGGGACAGGACAGGCAGGGACTGCAGGTCTGAAGGCTCAGATTTGGCCAGAACCAGCACAGCCTGTCTGGGGAGGCACAAAATCATGCCATGACCGATGCCAGGCACAGCACTCAGGGCTGTGGGCTCGGCCTGCCACTTGTTCAGCTGATCAGCTCAGATTAATGGTGAATTACAAAAATAATTCCTTTTCCCTCCATCAGGGACAATGGAGAATTTTTTTCCCCCCCCAAATTACCTGCCACGCTCACATTTTTATAAAATCATCCCTCACACACCAATGAAGGCGTTTCTCCTCACTCAGTGGCCCAATTTATCTTCCCATGCTCTCCCCAGCCCAGGCTCAGGCTCTGGTGTCAGCTGAAGGAGCACATTCATCAGCTGCTGATCATGTTTATGGATGCACCATGGAAAACAGCTTCCAGGAGGTGACAGCTGAAGAGTGGGAACAAACTGATAGGAAGAGCTCCTGGAAAGTGAAGCGTGGGGAGATGCTGTGAAGAGCCAGGGCCACCTGGCAGCCTGGCCACCAGCACCGGGGCAGACCCAGCCCCTCCCCAGCCTTGGCCAGCAGCTCCTACGAGCACCTCTCTGCCAATGGCCCAGGGGGGAGGCACTTGGGCCAGGATCAGCCTAAAGGGCCAAATTACACCTCGTTCCTACGCCCCTGCTGACTCGGAGCTTTGGCAGGGGAGAGGGACTCGTGTGGCCCGTTTCCAGGGGTCAAGTGACCATGAAGCGCAAATCTCAGCTCAGCCCTGATCCATCTGTTGCCTGCAGGGAGATTCCTCATTCCTCTCTCCTCCTTCCTTGCAAGGAGGGTGTTTGGAGGGTTGGACACATTCTAGAGACAGGTGACCCTAAAGAGAACTATGGACATGAGTTTCAGCTCACTTGTGCCAGCACAGCCCTGACAGCAAAGAGTGATCTCACTGCCCTGTGGAGGCTGTGAAGGAGAAACAGGCAATACAGCCCCAAGAAGTGGGACAGCCATCCCTGAGCACTAAACACCGCTCTGCTGGAGAATGAACAGCTTGGGAGAACAGACGGTGTGCAACATCTGCTATTCACCTGGTCCCACACCTTCTGGTGGTCTAATGGGGTGTTCAAAGACTGTCTGTTTCTCCAAATGTCCCTCGTGGCACGCGAAGCCTCCGGAAGTCCAGGCTCACATCCCTCACTCACAGGGTAACTCTGTCAATCAGAGCTGCCCAAAACCAGGACCAGCCCCAGACACTTCCAGGGCTTTCAGGGATTGCTGGTACTTACTTTGCTAACTTCTTGAATCCAATGGCCCTCTTCTTGGTAGGTGTCCCATTGACCCCTTTCCAGACGTGGGTGTTCCAGGGGTCCGGCTGGAGAGAGAAGAGCTTTGGGCAGTGCTGTACCCACAGCACTGAGTGTTGAATCCTTTAGTCATGCAGGGGAGGGGGAACTGGCCTCCTTTCCTATAGGTCCCTGCTCCTGGGAGCCCCATGGGGCATTTCTTGGGCAGTTGGGCAATGGAGCATGCACAGAAAAATTGCAATGCAATAAACCTTGCTTGGCTTGTAACAGCATCTGGCCAATTGCTTTCTCACCTCTTGAGATGAGCATTAATAGCCCACAGGCAAAAGCAGGCAGGCAACGCCAGAAGGGGAGAGGTGATGGAAACAGATCCTTCTCCCTCCCCAGCCCACTGGTTTTTTTTCCCCTAAGAGGCCCTTTGGGAAGGGGAGGCAGCTGAAGGCAGGAACAGGCACACAGAAGCTAATTCCGTGCCCTCACAGGCGGCTGAGCGTAATCAGGGCCAGGAACCATCGGGGTTCCTGGTGGGTTGGTTATAGAAATGAACAGACTGCTCCTGGTTTGTGATCGTTCCTTAAGGGCTCTTGACTAAAGGTCACATTGTGTGGAAACCACCGGAGCAGGGATGGTTGGATAATGAGGGAATGGTTTTTTTCCCCCCGTGGTCTGAAGTGTTAAATACTCCAGCACCAGCATTTCAGCCCGGTGCTTGTCCTGCTGGGCAGGAGCCCCCCCGCCCCGGCAGATTGTTGGATCCCCAAGCTGCCAGGAGCCATCCACTCAAACCTGCAGGCTGGAGAGGGCAGGGATATAGTCATTTTCCAGGCCATTCCCTCAGCTACCCATCAAAAGGGCAAAATTAGGCACTTCCAAAGAGAGGAGCTCTGCTTGAGCCAAGGGTGATCAAAAACCAGGGACCTCAGGTGCCCCATGTTCTCATGGAGGGGCAAAAAGGTGTAACATCCCGGGGGTTATTACACAGCATCAGGGCATTGATTAAACTTGTCATGGACTTGAGGGACAGCTCGCTGGAGAGATTAGATGGTGTCCCTCCCACCCTGCCCTTGGCTACACCGGTGGAAGGTAAAGGTGAGGACCGTACCTGGTACTCAAAGGAGGGTGTGAGACGGTAGTTGAGCATCTCCTGATGGAAAACTGGAGTGATGCTGCCAGACATCGGTGGGACAATCCACACCCAGTCAGCAGGACAACCCCCACGGCATCGGTACTCGTTCTCCATGTGCTTGATAAAGGACTCAGTGGCCGAGTGGTGGTCCACAATGGTCACCTTGTCACTCTGTCGGGGGGGGAGGAGAGCAGAGCCCACAGCTGTTAATACACCCCAGAAGGCAAAAGCTGTCCCAAATATTCCTCACTCCCACGGTCTCGCAGGCCCTTTGGAGATGACCCAGAGCGGCTGCTGGCCCTGGTTTTCCCAAGGAGGCTGTAAAGCTGCCCCAGCCCTTCCTGACTAGATGTGCTATGGGAACACTGTCCCTGTTATTTGACATGGGCCAAGCAAAGACTGAGATGGCATAAATGGGGTGGAGCATCCTCTGCTCATCTCTAAGGGCTCATACAGCTCAGTGGGCAGCTCCGAGCCAGCTCTGGGAAGGACTCCCACCCTCTGAAGTTGAGTGGCCAAGGACTAGTTTAGCTACTCAACCTTTAAATGCTGGCAGGGGGAGAACCTGGGATGTGACAGAAGGGCTGGATCTTGTCCCCTTGGGATATTCCCCCTGGACCAGCAGAACTCGGATGGTGGTGATGCCTTTACAACACCCAGGGCGCAGAGATGATAAATTTCACTGCAGGCTCCCGGAACGGCTCCAGTCAGGGAGGCACACTCCAACTTCAGTTGAGTGCTGTGTTCCCCTTGGGTTGACGTCTCCATCCTTGTCCCCCCTGGTCCCTGTGTCCCTCAGGCCTGACCCAAACAAGAGTCCTGCTCCTGAAGTACCTGGAAGCTGTACAGCACAGCAATGTTGATCTCCACCAGGGCCTGGTCCTTCCACAGTGAGGAGGTTTTCCTCATATCCAGGTTCATTTTCTTGGCCACTTGCTGCAATAAAACATGGCACAAGGTGAGGGCTTTTAACCACCAAGGACCAAGGACTGGAGATCTCTGCCTGGGGAGAGGAACCCAGAGGAGGGACCCAGGCTGACATAAGGCACCCTCTGGGCAGGGCAGGGCTGATACTGGTCCTGCCTTTTCTTCTCCATGACAGGAGCATGGCCTTCCTTCCTCCCTGAGCAGAGGAAGATGACTAAAAGCTGCTGAAAAGGCCCATCAGGAGCAGTTGTACACACCCCCACTTGCTCTCCTGGTTTCCAGGGGTCTGGGGAGGGATGCAGCCCCTCTAAATAACACAAAATCCCCTTGGAAAGTCTTGATGAGTCCAGATCCGCTGGCATCTCCCCATGGCTTGGCTTTGACTCTCCCAGTGTGGGCAGCCTCCAAGACATGGCTGGACACTCCAGAGGGGACAGCTGGAGGTCCCCAAGTGCCTCAGCGCCCTCTCAGCCCCCACCACGGTCTCAATCAAGCACATGACCAGCTGTTTTGGGAAGTTTCACCAGGTGTCTCTGTCAGACACCAGCCGGCCCCACAGGACACAAACCCCTCGCCTGCCCATCACTCCCCGTGGCTCCAGGAGAATGGATACCCTCTACTCTCCCACTCATGGCAACGTTGTCCCAGTGTCCTGCCCTCTCCCCAGTAACTCCACCCTGCCCAGGAGCACCTGGAGGAGGGGGAATTACCTCCAGGATGTTGTAGCGAGAGTTGTCGCAGTAGTCCCGCACGCCGATCTCCGTGCCCATGTACCAACCGCTGAAGGGGCAGGCGGAAAACTCCAGGCCACCGATCTCCAGGAGCATGTTGGAAACTGCTGGCAGACCATACCACTTCAGGCCCAGGTCCTTGAACCATTCAAACCTGCCGGGAGAAGCAGGGTGAGGCAACCAGCCAGATCTTCCCTGCCCACAGCAGGCAGGGGAGCGGAGGAGGTTACTTTGCTACCAGGGGGAAGGACGTGGAGCAGAACGAATCCTGGAGGCAATGCCTCTCTTAGGGGATGTTCATAGGGAGAAAATGATGCATCAGGAGTGTTCTGGAGTGGTGTATGTCCTGGGAGACTTTGAAAAGGGAAACTAGCCCGGAGACAAGGACACAACTTGCTTTCCATCTCCAGGCTCTGCCAGCTTCACATCGGAGGGAGAGGCTCTTGTGGAATTCAACCAAGCCACGGCAAGGAAAATCCAGGCACAGGAGATGGCTTAGGGTGGAACCAGAGGAGCTCAGTCCTGCTGATCCCCCTCAAGCAGTTTTGGGGCTTCCTCTGACTTACTTGGGATGCCGGATGGGCACTTCCAGCACGAGCTCCGGGGGGATTTCGAAGAGCTCCGGATCATTGCCATTGGCTTGGAGGAGCAGAGGCAGGATATCAAAACGTCCGTAGGGTGCTTTCCACCCTTGCTGGATGCAGATCTACAGGTGAGATAAAAGTGGGGTGAGATGTCCCAGCAGGTCACCTACAGGCAGGGACTCACATGGCATTGGGCAGGGCTCCTAACAGGATTTCCAAGGATTTTCCAAGCCATGGTTGAGTAAAAACTTCCAACAAAGGGAGCTACAACAGGAGGTTTCCTGTTACAGCCCAGCCATGGCCAAGTGAGGGGAATTTGGGCTGAAAACGAGCCTAGAACTGGACCCCAGGTGGGAAAGCGGCTCTGGAAAATCCATCCACAGTATTTGTGCCTGTAATGGTGAAGGAGAAAAGGGGCGAGAAAAGCCAAAAGGCAAAAAACCCCATCCTTTACTCCTCGGAAAACAACGGAGGGCGAGACAACCCCAGCCTCCCAGGGGATGAGCTAAGCCTGCTCGCCCCAGAGCCGGGACGATCAGAGCTCCTGTGTGCGCCAACCCCGTGCCCGCTGTGCCCACGAGGGGCGGCTTCGGCCGGTACCTCCGTCAGCTCCACGTTGGCAGGGTCTCCCAGGATGGTGCCGTCGGGCTGCTTGTAGCCGGCGTAGCGGATGAGCTGGGCATTCCAGATGCGGAAGTCGTGCTTGCTGTCCGTCCGCTGCGGGAAGATGGTTATGGCAGACCTGGAAGGGAGAGGCAGAGAGCTGGTGAGTGTAGGCATATAAAGCTGCAGAAACACAGGAACGTCCGAGAGTGATAAGACTTAATCCTGCCATGATAAGATGACATGCCTTATTTGCATTTGGCAAGGTTGCAGTCAAGGAGGTAAGGGGTATGCCCCAGCTGGAATCCAAACTGGTGTAGCAACATCTATTCTCTCCTCTGCTCTCGTAGTCATAAATACGGGTTAAGTCTGCATTCCTCTGTCCCCACCTTAGTTACCATAATGTATTCTCTTAATTGCAATGTTCCATCCCAGTATTTAGCATAGCTCAGCCTACTTATTGTAATATGTCTATATTAATTGAAACGTGTAAGCAATAAACAGATTTGTGTTCATGCCCCTAAGAACTGAGTCTCGTATTTTGACCGTCACAGGTGAGTGCCGGGGCTGTTGGAGGAGAGAGGTACCAGCAGTGGAAGGGCAGCCTCTGCAACTCAGACCCGTGACTGCCTGAGCCCTGAGTGCTGCACTCTGATGCCAAAGGACTGTTTACAGTGTAAGAATTTTACCCTGTTTGAGGGTTTTGTAATGGTATATGTTTTCCCTTTGTTCTCCTGCATGTCCTGGTGGAATTTTCCATCCCGCATGGCTTGTAACTCCCCCCTGATTGGCCCCTGCCAGCAGCAGGGTAGCATCTCCCTACACGGCCTGCCCCCGCCCCTGCCTTCCCAGTTTTGGGCGTTTATACCTTGTGTGGCAGGACCTTCCCTGACCCTTCCCTAAAACCTTCCCAGGTCACACCGCATTCCAGAACCTCTCCCCTCCCCCTCCCCCATCCTTTATAGCCGGGCACCAGTGGAATAAAGCATTCTTTTTTGCACCTTTCCTACCTCAACCCTTGGAGTGATTCATTCTGTCCCTCGTGACCCATCAGGACCGCATGGGGAGCTGGGGGGAAAGGCACTGTCCCTGCTGGCCACCAGCCTGTGCCCTCCCTCTGTGTGTGCCCTGCATGGGCCCCAAACTGTTTTGCAGTGGAAGAAGCCATGGCCAGGTGACTCTGGCTCTGGAATTCCGTGTGGAATTAGCTGGCTGCTAACAGGGGGTTTGGAGAGCAGTCCGTGCTCTGTGTTTGACGCAGAATATAGGAAAGGAGAAATAACTGGAAAATGTGCCCTCTGAGGTTGCACAGAGAGCAAGAGACAGACTTGGAACAGCAGGACACCCTCCCCTCTAACGCTTCCCAGCACAGGTACAACCATCCTGCTGCTAAAGGACACAACTCCAGCCCAGAGCTGGGTTTGCACACACCCAGAGGGCTTTGGCTACAAACCCTGGGGACTCGCTGGTGGCTCACCTGAGGTTCCCTTTGTTTGTGGCGTACTTGATGTGGTTGCAGATATAATTGAACATCCCATGGGCCGTGGTGCAGTCCCGGGCATCAAACACCTGCAACAGGGGAAGCGACTGTGGTGACGCTACAAAGATGCTCCAAGTCCTAGGGCAGAGCCAAGCACAGGAAACACGGCACAAGGAGAACTCGAGACACCACCGTGGCTTCTTGGGGAGTTAAAGCTCCCTAATTATGTGTTCCCTGCCTTTAGAACACGTGGATGTCTAATCCAGCTGCCCCTTTTGCTTTGGAGAGGTGAGTCATCTGCTGCTCAGGCAAAAACCTCCTCGTTCCAGTGTTCCCAACCTGCTGCTGTTCCCGGCTTATCCAGCAACAATTTTGGGCTCTGCTCTGTTTCTCTTGTAGATCAACACTCAAAGCGGAAACAGGATGGGGTCAGCCAGGTCTGAGGGAAGGGGAATCATGGAATCACATAACAGTTTTGGCTTGGAAGAGACTTTTGAAGACCATCCAGTTCCACCCCCTGCCATGGGCAGGGGCACCTTCCACCAGACCAGGTTGCTCAGTGCCCTGTCCAACCCAACCTTGAACACTTCCAGGGATGGGGCAGCTACAGAAGGGTGGGGAAACCAGGAAAGAGGGTCAGCAGGAAGCTTCATGTTCCTGCAGGAACTGCTCCCCTCAAGGTTCAGAAATGCCGAAAGAAACAGGGATGAGAAGAGCTGAGGGCTGAGCTGGGAGCAAAGGATGTCCAGCCTGCCAGGCAGGCTGTGCCCATACTCCGTGTGAAGCACCACGAGAGCTTCTCAGCAGCACTGGTGCTGTGCTCCAAGATACAGCAGGAGATGCCACCTCCTTGCCAAGGGATTCCACTAGAGATCTCTAATCCTGATCCTCCTCTGTGCTGAGCCAAATCCTCTTTACCAAGGGCGAGTGTGTCCTGCTGCCTCTCCGCAGGCAGAGCGACAGTTCTGGAAGCAGCAGGTAAGATACTGGAGCAGTAGCTGATTCTGGAAAAAGTCCTCCAGAGTGCCCAGCTGGGCCCGTTTCAGACACGGCCTTTCAGCTCCACCAACCCCACGGATGCTCTTCCAGCTCCCGCCGAGTTCCCAGCCCGTGCACCCCCAAAGCTGCCGAGGGGAGCAGAGCAGCTGTGTGATGAACACCCCTTGCTGTACCTGTGCTCTGCTCTCCCAGGTGTTTGCAGAGCAAGATTTGCCTCTCCACAACTCCAGGGGCTGGTGCTCACCTGCAGCTTGGACCACTGGATCCTGCCCACGCAGCGGGCCGCGTTCCTCCACGCGTGCTTGGCTCCGTAGATGAGCTCGGTGTCCCGCAGCTGGTAGGTATCGGTGGCTTCAATCTCCTTGGTCACCTCCTCCAGCCTTTCCATGTGGGCCTTGGAGCCAGATCTGGGTGGGTGGGGAGCAGAAGAGGTGGAAGTTTGGGTGGAGGGCAGGGAATCTTGCTGCTCTTCCTTAAACACATGTGTGCACACACACACACACACACATGCACACTCGTGTGTGCTTTCAGGTAACGGATGACCAAGGACAAGTGGGAGAGGTCAATAATTTGCACACACACACACACACGACAAACACTGCAAATGAAACTCCACTGAAGAATCAGATGCTTGTGGAGCACCAGAGTCTCACCCTATTTTGACTCTGAAGTGTGAAAGATCAGATCATGGAATCATTGAAACCCAGAATGGTTTGGCTTGGAAAGAACTTAAAGATCATCTTGTTCCACCCTGTGCCATGGGCAGGGACACCTTCCACTAGGCCAGGTTGCTCCAAGCCTCATCCAACCTGCCCTTGGACACTCCCAGGGATGGGGCAGCCACAGCTTCTCTGCCCAACCTGTGCCAGGGCCTGCCCACCCTCACAGGGGAGAATTTTTCCCTAATATCCAATCTAACCCTTCCCTCTGTCAGATTGAAGTGATTTCACCTTGTTCTGTCACTCCAGGCCCTTGCAAGTACTCTCTCTCCATCTTTCCTGTACCCTTCAGGTACTGGGAGCCTGCAATGAGGTCACCCTGGAGCCTTCTCTTCTCCAGGCTGAACAGTCCCACTGCTCCCAGCTTTTCCTCAGAGGAGAGGTGCTGCAGCCCTCTGACCTTGGTGCCTCCTCCGGCCTTGCTCCTGTGCTGGGCTGCGAACCCCAGAGCTGGATGCAGTGCTTGAGTTGTCATGTGTGACAGCAGCCTCGGGCTGTGACCTTCTCCAGCCAGGACTTACCTCTTTATGGAGGAGTAGTACTGGTCAATGAAGTCCTTGGCCAAGAGGAGCACCTCCTCCTTCGTCCTGGTGTCCTCTGACTTGCGGATGTGCGGGCTGGGGGTCATCACCGAGCCCATGCAGATCTGCTCGGTGCAGGCTGTGGTCTGGTGGGACAGGAGGAGACAGGGGTGTCTGGGGTCACTGCAGCACCGTTTCACCTCAGCTGGGCTGGAGGAAGTCGGGGATCAGCTGCCCAGAGGCTGGTGGGGTCTTTGGCAAGCAGGGACATCTCCAGTTTATTTGTTCTCCCCCCTGTTGTTAATGCCATGTGAGACAGCTCAGTTCTTGAACCACCCCACACAGACAACTGGAGATCATGAGATTCTTGCTCCAGCTTGGCACGAAGTCAAATGCTTTTCCTTCTTTAGCCCAGGTGGACTTCCCTCTCCCCAAGACTTTGAAACTCAAACCCTACTGGACGCAGGACTGACCCGAATTCACCCACTTCTGCATTCGCAGGCAAGACCATCTCAGAAATGCTGTGATCCACTCAGACAACTCTTGGCCAGCCCTACCAACTCTACTCACCATGGCAGTCTTGAGGTGCAGGGTGTCGTGGAGCACCGAGCCCGTCTCCCAGTTCTTGATTTTCACAAACCGTGGGCATTTGGAAGGGCTCCCATTGGCCGTGCCCTTGGTCGGGGACTGACGCCCAGAGGGAGGTGGCTGGACAAGAGGGAACACCAGGAACAAGGTCAGCACTCACCAACCAGGCACAGGGAAAGGTCACAACAACAAGCAGCTTCTTGTATTGAAGGATGCCTGTGCTTAAATTCAAGTGGTAATACAGCAACGTAAGGGGTACTATCCAAATATTTGGCATATTTTGGGGTCCCACAATGGGGCAGCCAACTCTTAACGCAACTGAGAAGTCATGTCTGGTTATGGGACAGTCAAACCTGTAGAAGAGGAGTTAAAACCAGAGGTAGAAGTGACTTAGCAGGATGTTGCGTGGAAGACCTTTGCAAGGTATTTGGATGTTTCTGAGGAGCATCACCCGCTCAAGTTCTGCAGGTGCCACGCTCTGCCTCACTGGTTGGAGCGCTGCGAGACAGAGCTAACAGCTGATCACTCCTCTGAGCAAGCCAAAGGCACATCTCCTTTGGTAGCAGTGCTGGAAGATCGTAGGAATAAGGAGGGATAAATTATGCAAGTGGGAGGGCTGCTGAATCATGCATGGTTGGATGGCTCGGCTCGGCTCCGAGTGCCCAGCCCTCCCTGCTGCTCTGCTGGGTGTGCTCATCCAGCACTCCTGGAGCTCCGTGCCAGCATGAGGAGGGCCTCAGCCAGCACAGAGCCTGGGAGGAGAACAACTGGTTACAAGTGCTTCTTTTGGCTTGCTTTCACAGATAAATATCTCAGTTTTCTACTGCGGCCCTTATTCACCCCAAGCACTTCAGAGCTTAAAGAGCGATTGGTGTCTGCCAGCGTGTCGTGGGACAGGGAGGGCTGCGGTGGCTCTGGAAAGCAGAGATGTTTCTCCAAGGGATCAGATCTTAGAGTAGGATGCAATCCCACCACTGTAACCACAACGCTGAAGGTTTCAAGGGGAGATCTGTTCCACAGCAGAGCATCCTGGCAAAACCTGTTCGTATTTGGCACCGCTCCAAGGCTTGAATCTCTGCAAATTATACCTGAGCTTGGACCAAGTTTTGCTGTAACCTTCCTCCATGAATCCTGTGGCTGGTGTCCCTCTCTAGTCCATCTGGGAGGTTTTTTTAAAGAGCTCTGCAGAGTCTCACCCTCCCTTTTGGGGGTTCTGGGCTCATGTCACGGTTGCACCCATGCACTGGCAGCAACAGTACAAAGCCAGCGTTACAGACTGAAAGACCGACCAAAGAAAAGGGTGGAAGAAGCTCTTGGTTCAGGAGGGAAAGCAACAGGGGCCACAAGGATGACAAAGCAGGTGAGGCTTCACATCTAAGTAGTTCCTGCTTTGCCACACAGAGGATTGCTCTGCTTTTCCAAAGCAGGGGGACATCCATGCCTGTCTGGTTACTGATTGCTGTGCTGAGCAAACACCTCAGCATGGCTTTGGTGTGGTGTTGGCCAGATATTTTGCCCAGTCCTTGTTTTCACTGTATGCTCCAGACCTTTTTTTTTGGGGGGGGGGAAACAGGAATTTTGCTGTCAAGCAGCCTGAGGCTGACAATGAAAACATGCTGGGAACAAGGGACAGAGGCTGGAGGGGAAGGGAGAGATTTACAGCCTGACCCCTCGTTAGGACCCCCTTTGGGCTACGCTGCCGTGGATCTCTGTGACATTCCACGTGCCACAAATCCCGTGATCTTCCAAAGGAGAGTTTCAAAGCCCCTGAAGCCGAGTGACCACACACTGGATCTCAGCCTCCGCTTTCCCTGCTGTGAAAACCAAATGTGAAACTTCCCGTAGAGCTCAAAACCAGCAGTAAATAAAAGGAACCACCAAAATGTATTCCTGGAAAAGCATTTTTTTCACCTTTAGGGAATCTGACCTGAATTATGGCAGTGGCAGTTCCTGGTTGTTTTTTCCCCCCTGCTTGTTTTACTCTTTCAAGGGAATTAAACCATTCTTTAGCCACTGATAGCATCCTGTGCTCTCTGAGCCACCCTGAGAACGAAGAGGAATAATCTACCACCTTCCTTCTCAATGTGATTGCTCAGAGCAGCTCTGTGAGATTGGTCAAGTGAAGCTGCAAACTGCTGCTCAGAAATGCAACTGAATCCAATCCTCACCTGCACCTCCACCTGCCAGACAGAAACCGAGAGCACCAGGCAGGAAGTGTTGATTGTTTCCAGCACTTTTCAAATCCGAGTTACTTTTGATTTCCTGACAAGGTGTGCTGCTAAACTATGTCTTGGTAGAGCAGGGGTGGCCCAGTGAGCTGGTGGCCACTGGCTGCTTAACATCTGCCTACAGATGTTCTGCCTTAAACTCTCTCAAAGCTTCCCCCTTCCCTGTTTATCTTTTCCTTGCAGGATCTGGGAAAACATCAGTCTTAGAGTCACGGAACCATTAAGGTTGGGAAAGACCTCCAAGATTGAGTTCAACCCTTGTCACCCAGACTGGAGCACTGAGAGCCACCTCCAGTGGTTCCTTGGACACCCCCTTGGACAGCCAGACACTCCACCAGCCTGTTCCAGCCCTTTCAGTCCTTTGCTGAGAATGGGCCACGGAGCAGAGCGATGCTGAAATTCTGGGATGCCAGCCAAGGCAACACCACCTCCAAAAAGCAGAGGTGTCAGGTCTCACAACCACATCACAGAGCAGCTGTGGAGAGAGAGACACCCAGAAGAGCCTGGGAATGAGCTCCCTGTCAGGGGAGGCTGCGTGAGATCCTTTCATGTTCTAATTAGGCAGCTGTGAAATTTAGTGACTCAAGAGTGGGACAAATGGAGAGACTGATGTGGCAGCCGGGCCGCACACGCGTTATGCAAACAGCTTTCCCTTATCGGCAGCACGCAGCTTGGGAGCTGTCTGGGGACAGCAGGGGACAAATGCACCCAGTCCTGGGCGCTCCTGGGGCACACAGTGACAGGGAGCATCTCTCCTTTTGACATCCAAGTCCTCGCACCTCCTGCAATCCATGGTGGTGGCAGGTGTTGTCCTGCTGAAACACACCGACCTGGAGGGGGGCATCACATAAAGCATCACGAGCCAGGCTCTGCTCTGCTCTGGAGCAGCCTCACTGTGTATGTCAGGGCAGTTTGGGGCACCACAATGTAAGAAAGATCTGAAGCCATTGGAGAGTGTCCAAAGGAGGGACAGGGGGATGGGGAAGGGCCTGGAGGGGCAGCGTGTGAGGACACTGAGGGCACTTGGGGTGTTCAGCTGGAGAAGAGGAG
>JAWWEU010000037.1:1730978-1761624 GCA_035583155.1 Acropternis orthonyx | reverse complement strand
CCTGGGAGTGTCCAAGGGCAGGTTGGACGGGGCTTGGAGCAACCTGGGCTGGTGGAAGGTGTCCCTGCCCATGGCAGAGCATCTGGAACAAGATGGTCCCGAGACTGATCCCCCACATCCTGCCCTGCTGCTGGTTAATCCCATCAGGGAGACACGTTTGCTTGAACAGGCTTGGCAGGGCTCACACACGTCATGTTTTCCCTGAGGTGATCTTTGTGGCCTGGCAGGGTCTGCCTTACGTCTCTGGCTTTGCTACAAACGTGGAGTTAATCTACTTTTGGCAAGGAAGCCTGAGAATTTATGTCCGTGGAGTGTGAGGAGATGAAAAGGCACCGTACAACGTATTATCTGAAGTGCTCTATTGAATTACCGTCATATGAATCAAAACGACTTCAATGATGCAACTTGGCTGTTTGCCACAAAAAGGGATCACGTTCCCGAGGGAGGTTTCACAGTCCTGGTCCCTGGCTGTGCTCCCATCCCACGTCAGCCTTTGGATGAAGAGCATCATTCTCCAGTGACCTATATACCCCGACTGATCCACGGGGTCTACACCCCGCCAGGTCCAGCTTTTGGGATCAAAGTGCAGGTTCTCTGGGGGGTGAGAGCCCACCAGGATGGGTCACATGCCCTTAAAACCGGCTTCCCACACAAAGCAGCACAAGCCATGGTCTCTTACCTGCTCTGCTTCGGAGTAGGGGTTGTTCAGGACCACGGGCACTTTGCTCTTCCCCCACAGGTCACCCAAGACACGGTCGTTCTCCATGCGAGCCGGTAAGGCTTTCTGGGGATTGTTTTCCCCTTCCCTGAAACTGAAGGGTTAAAAACCATTTGGGTTAGGATGCTGGAGGGTGGTTGGGTGCTGGGACCACGGGGACAGGTCCTGCTCCAGCTGCTTTCCACGGGAGCCACAACTTGCCCATTGCCCTGCGGGAAGGAAGGAAGCTCTGCCTCGGCCAAGGCGATGAATCACCGTGGAGAGGGCAACCCAAACACAATGGAAATCCCACCTCGTGGGCAAGCTCAGTGCCCGCAGAACAACAGGAAACCCCTACCCTGGCTCTGGCAGGGTTACACGCCAGGCCCTCTGCACCCCTGGAACCCTGTGAGAGCAAGCACGGAGACGGGGAAAGGGGAGTCATGCACAATTCCAGCTGCAAAACCTCATGGCAAAACCTCAGAGCAAAAGCAGCTTGGTGTTTATGAGCAGAGAAGGGGAAAAAAGCCCAAGAACAAATAGGTGGCTCCCAGGAGAGGGAAACAGCTCTCTCTTCTCTTCCTGACCTTTACGGATGCTGCAAAAACCGGCAAGTGCAAGCGAATTTAGTCAAGCAGACTGATGGATTCCCCCGCCGGAGCTGGGGGTGTGGGTAGGGCTGGGGACTGAGGGTATCCCAGCACTGGCTGCCCTGGGCTGTGCTGTGAGACGGGAGCAACTCACGGAGCACACAACCCACAGCACACCCTCTGCCTGGGGAACATACCCTCAAATGCCACCCGAGCAGGTGGTGCAAAAGCACTGCCACAGGAGCCCTCTGAAGGGGGATAACAAGGGGGGTTTGGAGCTGTGGTGGCATCTGGCACAGGTGGGAAGGAGCTCCATGGGTCGGGCTGTGGGGGCCAGGACAGCCCCGTGACCACGCTGCCTTTGCCCTTGCTCAGCACAGCCCCAGGGTAATGCACTCTGGCAATTGTTTTACTCCCGCTGTCAGTTCTTAAAAAGCCTTCCAGATGCCCACTGAAGTCAATAATGAGCCTTCTCATTAGTGATGGCGGGTTTTGGGCACAGACCAAAGTAGGACACTTGCACTTAGGACATAATTCACACATGATGCTCTTGACACCATCACAGGAAGACACAAACAGATTCAGTCTCGCAATCCTCCTTGTCCCCCAGCTCGTGTCTTTAGGTACAGCTCGAGGAAAATGCTTCACTTAAAGAGCATCTCCCCATGCTCTCCATTTTCTGTAATTTTTCTGCCTTTACAGAGCAATGTTCAGCTGCCAAAATATTTCGCTAGACACCTGGATATCTTCCAGACATTGTCTGCCTTAGGGTGAAAGTGGCCAGCTTGGTACAAATGAGGAGGGACAGGTGACATAGGGGCAGTTTTTACTGGGATTTCTCTGCCCTCCCAGGACAAGAAAGGTGTTCTTTGGTGACGAGGATGTGAAAGGGTTTCGATGAGATAAAACACAAGGAACTCCACCCTCTCTACCACAGCCAAAGGCAGCAGATCCTGGATCTCTGGAGCACCTGGCAGACACACATCCCAGGGCCAAGGGACAACCATGAACCAGGCAATGCCACTCTGCCCAGTGCCAGCCCACCCAAAGGGGAAGCTCAGGGTCCCTTGACACATCCAGTCTACTTCCATCTGGGATAATCCCCAGCAGGAAGACTGAGAATTAGCAGGATGTAAATTCAGCCAATCTGGCTCTTCCCTCTGAGTCAAAGCCAGCTGTTAAATCTGCTGGAGAACACTCATTTCACAGCTGCACAGCCCTGCCCTCCTGCCCTGAGCCCCTTCACGCCACGGAGTGTGGAGGCAGGTCACGACAGGGCCGCTGAGCACACGGAGTGAGGGGCACACCCTTCTGGTGGCTGGTGAGCCTCAAGGTGCTGCTCCTCCTGGCTGGCCCAAAATCAAGACACAAGCACTGAATCCATGAGGTAATGGAAGAAATCCCTTGGTTTCCCTGGTGCTTGGGGCTTAGCAGAGGGAGCCTGCCTCTCCAGGGGCACAGATTTGCCTCTCTGCCCACAGACCTGCATGCCAGATATCCCACAGGCACCTCCAAAATGATGCTGAGGGTACACCTGCAGGCGCCTGGCACGACCTGCTGTTTCCAGAGGGGCGTTTGCCACCCCAGTGCCGGCACAAGGGAAGCTTGGAGAGGGATCTGTCCGTGGCAGCAGCAGCCCGAGGTCTCGGCAGGGAGGCTGCGAGTCTCATCTCACTGTCTGCACACCAGCAAAGCCATCAGTGCTGGCACCTGCGTCAAAGGCACTGAGAAAGCCCAGATGCTGGAATGAAACCATGGCTGTGCTGGGGTGCTTTGTGTGTTACAAGTAGCGCTGGAGGAGGGACCTGCTCCCCTTCACTGGCCTCAAGGGCTGTTCAGCCTGGAGAAGAGGACACTCATTGTAGTCTTCAACATCCTCATGAGGGACAGTGGAGGGGCGGGTACAGATCTCTGCTCTCTGTGACAGGACTCCCCAGGGCAGTGGTCGCAGCACCAAGCCTGACAGAGGTCAAGAAATGTCTGGATGATCCCCAGGGGCACAGGGTGTGACTCCTGGGGATGGTCCCGTGCAGGGCTGAGGGTTGGACTGGATGATCCTTGTGGGTCCCTTCCAACTCGGCATATCACAGAGCACACTCCTGTGATTCTGGGTCTTGAGAAAACAGCACAAAGCTGTGTCAGGGCAGGCTCAGGTTGGATCTCAGGGAAAGGTCCTTCCCCCAGAGGGTGGTGGGCACTGAGCAGGCTCCCCAGGGCAGTGGGCACGGCCCCAAGGCTGCCAGAGCTCCAGGAGGGTTTGGACAGTGGGACAGGCTGGGATTGTTGGGGTGTCTGTGCAGGGCCAGGAGTTGGACTTGATGATTCTTGGGAGTCCCTTCCAGCTCAGGATATTCCATGATTCTCTGATTCTCAAGGGACTGTGAATTCCAGGAGGCCATTACGGGTCGGATGCTCAGGAGCAAACGCTCCACATCCCATTGCGTGTCTGCGAGTGCGGCAGGGGCGGGTTGTGTGCAGCTATTCCTGACGGACTCCGGGCTGCCCGAGCAGGGCAGGGAGGAGCTGGGTCGCCCTCAGCCCGTGCTGGAAAAGCCCAGTCAAGCGGAGATGCCACAGAGCCATCCGACGAAGCCCGGGGGCGCATCTCGCACCTCCCCGCCCGTGCCGTGCCACGGGGTCGGGGCAGGGGATCCCTCCATCCCTCCCTCCCGGGGCTCCGGGTGCGTGTCCTGAGCCAGCACAGACTTCCCCCGGATGAGGCTGCCCAGAAGTATCCGGCTCTGTCTTTTGGAGAGAGACAGGGAGAGAAAAGCCCATTCAGAGCCAGCCAGAGCCTCGCCCCAATCCTAGCGCAGATTGGGGGGGGGGGGAGGAGGGGAAATTAAAAACAATCAATGGTTTCATTTCACGAATATTTCCTGCCCCTTGCTTGTAATTGCCTTGTTTGTGAGCTTGGACAGGAACAGGGTGTTTGGGGTAAGTTGTTTTCCTGCCTTGTCGTGGCTTCTCCAGCCCCCAGCAGAGGCACAGGGTGACCTGCCCCATCCGTGCCAGGATGCCACTCACAGCTCAAGGAGAGGGGCAGAGACACCGTGGATAATGTTTCCAGAAGCACTGGATCAACAGGAGACCCCAGAGGGCTGTTCTGGTGGGCAGTGAGGAGGGAGCAGCTCCCTGGAGGGGTGTTTTGGGGCAGCCAGGCTGGACATTCCCAGGGATCTGCCCTTGGCTCCTGGCAGACTTTGGAGAAATCCTGGACAGGGCTTGGAGCAACCTGGGCTAGTGGAAGGTGTCCCTGCCCACGGCACGGGGTGGAATGAAATGAGCTTTGAGGTCCCTTCCAAAACAAACCATTCCATGAGATTTTTCACATGAGCACCTTAATGTCTCTGAGGAAGTGGAAGCAATGCTGAAGATGTGCCCTTGTAGGCCACGGATTGGCTGAAACCTCCCAAAGACCAGATCCAGGAGCCAGAGATCCCTTTCTGACCAGTCCTGCTGCCAGATCCATTAAATGCTGTCAGCCAGATCTCTGGGATCCAGACTGGATTTTGGGCAAGGAACCATTTTTTTTTTTTTTGAGGTTGTTTTCTGTTCTGAAAGCAAAATTTGATACTTAAAAAAGGAAAGAGGAATCCTGCTCTCCCTCAGTGGTGCAAGAGCCTCAGATGCTGCCTCCCCTCAGAAAGAGCATCTGGCTCTTTGGAGAAATGAGAGGCACCACTGTTTTCTTTTGACTAATTTGATGATGTTGCAGTGCTCAGAGTGATGAAGCAGAAGGGAAGTTGCTGAGACAGCCCTTTCTTAAATTTCTCCAAAGCCTTTCCAAAAAGATATTAAAAAAAATAATAATAATAATAAAAAAAAAAAAGAGTAAAAGGAAAGTTTGTCACTTCTCTCCTTTGAATTTCCTTGGCAGAAGGATCTCTCTGACTTCCCAGGCAGGGATGAGAGATTCCACTGGCTGCTGCCATCCTATGATGGCATGGATGAACTGATGAGGAGGATGGTGCCCGCGTGCCCGATGATGATCCTCATGCCAGAGTCACCCTGTGCTGTGACCACAAGGATGGACTCCTCCCTTCCAGGCCCTTCTCCTGGGGGCTGAAAACCTCACACTCGAACCAGGGACTGTGTGGGACTGCTCTGAGCTCCTGAGAGAACTCCCTTCTTCTTCCCTTCTTCCCCTCTCCTGATTTACCCCTGGGGGTGCTGCAGGGCTGCACTTGCAGTGCTCCTCCTTCCAGTGCTGGGGAAAATGGCTTTGCCTCACCTTCCTTTTTCCCCGTGGCAAACCACATTCCAGAGGGCATGGCATCCTCAGAGGTGAATATTTCCTTGCTCCTTTCCTGGGGCAGCTCAAGGTCTGCAACGCTGGAAAAGGTGCAGGCTGCAGTCTCTTCAGCTGGAGGTCTGTGTAACAGCAGAGGGAGAGGCAGGAGAAGGGACATGGCAGGAGAAGGGATTTGCAGGGTGCAGAGGATGGAGCAGAGCTCAGGAAGTGGGAGTTTGGAAGCAGAAGGTGGGATGCACTCCCCAGAATCTCAGCAGGGACAGTGTGCCCGGAGTGGGCAACTGCAGAGTGATCAAAGCAAGAAACCCCCTCCTAAATGAGAAAGGGGGTCTGGAACAGCGCCAAAGGAGGAGAAAAGAACCTCCCAACCAGCACGTGGCATGGCCTGAAGAAGGTCCTGCGCCCTCAGAAGGTCAGAGCATGGCAGGGCCGTGCCCAGCACTGGGATCAGGGACTAATGAGCCGAGCGAGCTGTGGCTTCAGAGACACCCGTGAAATATGAGGCTGTTAAATGTCGTTGAGCAGGCACTGACAGATAAAGACCTGGGAACAGATCCAAGCCATCCCAAAGTCCCATCAGCATCCTTCAAAATTCAACCAGCATCAAGCTGCAACTGCCACTCGTGTCCCTTCCCAGCCATGCGCAAAGAACAGCTGGAGGATTCCAGCCTCAGCAGCTTCCCTGGAGGCCAAACACAGTTCAGCTCTGCTGGGAGAGCACAGGGTCACCCGTGGGAGGGGGATTTGTCTGCTGGGACCACAGGGAGAAGGGCTGTCCCATCCCATGGGATGCAAGAAGCAGCACAGAGGGTGAAGGGATGAAGGGTGGTTTGAGGACTGGTCCAAGACAGCTCCAGAGGGGTTTATTTGGGTGGAATATGCTGTTTGCAGGCACGAAATGCCTCTCTGGGTCAGACTGATGGAGTCAGAGTGACAAGGAGGAAGAATCAGCCAAGGGAGAAGGGAAGAGTCATTCCCTTTTCAAAGTTCCCCCCATCCATTTGCAGAATGGTGCAAACAGGAGAGTTTCAGGGAACCTTTTCATTTCAGAGGTTTTAAAGTTTCATGTCCAAGTACAGAATAATGAAGACATCAGAAATGCAAATGAAATGTTTTGAGCAACACAAAGAGATTTTGGCGGTGGTGAAGGAGGTGGGAGGAAGAGAATTTTCTCTTTGAGAACTGCAAAATTATGGGGTTTGTTCCAATGCAGGATGGAGCCTGAAACCTTGAAACCCTTCATAATCTGAATTCCTGCTCTCAGCACACTTCTCCCTCTCGGGGCTGCTGATGCTGCTCTTTGGACCGAAACTGCCATGTTTCCATCATGCTGTTCATGTTATGGAATATAGACCTGAGAAGAAAAATAAATACTGGCAACTCGGTGGAGAGGTAGGGGGGAAGAAAGAGGGAAGATGGGACATGACAATCTCCCAAGAGCTCAGAGGGAAAAACAGAGCCAGGTTAGCTGGCAGTGAGTGAATCAAACTCTATTTTTGCTCTCTAGCCCACGGTGAGCCTCATGGCAGAAATGCCAGCTCTCATCATACCTTGCTCCCCACTTCCAGGCTGTGTTTCATGACTGACTCCAGTGCAGATGGCTTGAGCCACGGAGCAGACGCGCAGCCGCGGCCACAGCCCGTCCCACAGACACGCACCGTGGGCACGCGGCGCCTTCGGGCTGGGAATCAGCAGGGAGGAAAAGCCCGGGATAACCGCCCTGGGAATGCAGGCCATGGATGCAGGGGGCGGAGGTGAACTGATTGTTTTCCCCAAAGCACGCTTAGAATCAATCAATCATAGAATGCTTGGGGTGGAAGGATCTTAAAACCCATCTCATTCCATGCCCTGGTTGCTCCAAGTTTATCCAGCCTGCCCTTGGACACTCCCAGGGATGGGGCAGCCACAGCTTCTCTGCCCAGCCTGTGCCAGGGCCTGCCCACCCTCACAGGGAAGGATTTTTTCCCAATACCTAATCTAGCCCTGCCCTCTGTCAGTTTGAATCCATTCCCTCTTTTCCTCATGTTGCAAGTCGCTCTCCGTGTTTGAAGGCTCCCTTCAGGTACTGGACTTCACTCTTTCCAGTTTTCCTTGGAAGTAACACTCGAGACAGGAGCTGGAAGCCCAAAGCACCAGGTGCTGTTTGAATCACTTTTGGCAAAGCTCACCTTGAAGGAGAAGTGTTTGGCTCCTCGTAAATAACCTCAGACTCGTACCATTCCCTTCTGCCCTTGGAAAGCTGTCACAGCTCCGTGAGCTGGATCAGCTTTGACAAAGTGCTGCAGGCTGGGAAGGTCAGCACCAGGCGAAGATGAGATAAAACTGGATTCATCCCAGTCCAGCATCTCCAGCTGGATTGATGGTCAAGCTCAACCTTGAGTGAGGTTTTGCACCCTCCTGGTGTCCAGATCAGCTCTACTCCCGCTTAGACTAACGCCAGCTTTGCTTCTCCCCCCAGCCTGGAGAAGTCCCATCAATCTCATAGGGCTTGCTGGGATTTTTGGCATTTCTTTGGCACTGACCAACAGTTTATCCACCCCCCATCCCCTGACCTTACTGCACTTCTCCTCCAGACCTAGAGAACTTGGAGTGTGGCAGACCTTCACAAAGCCCCAGCTCTGCCTGAGCCCAAGCTGAGGAGATGAATCATCTCCAGCACATCCCAGCAGAAACACCCTTTGCCCTGCAGAGCAGCTCTCAACAAGTTTTCCCTGCAGTGCATCTCCTTTCCCACATCTCTGCTCGAGCCCTCACTCACACCGAGTCCTATGGCAAGAACGAGGCTGCAGCTTTTCATCAAGCTGGAGATTTTGACTGAGAAGTGGATTTTCTGTCCCAGACTACAAAGAGTACATGATTTTTTTTTATTTTTTTTAAGGGTATTGAAGAAAAAACAAGTTGAGGTTTTGGTGAAGTACCCACTTGCTGGTTCGAGGTCCTTCAATTTCCGTGAATTCAAAGCATTTCTGTTTAATCTCTGAACAGAAGAGACTCCTCAAAGAGAAAACACATTTTTCATCCCTCTCCCACAGCTGGAGCAGAATTTCCTCAGAGATCCTGCAGCTTGTGGGATGGGAGGGGACAACAGGGGATGTGGTTTGAAGGGTGAGGCTGCACCCTGTATCGATTCCAAGGATTGTGTCCTCCAGGGGCTTTGCTGGGCTGCAACCCCCAACTCCTCCACAGCAGCCTTTGCTAAACCAGAGAGGGGTTTTTAAGCACCCCTGCACATTTTGTAGTCAAACACAACCCTCTCAATATCCCAAATCTTTGGTTGCTTAAACCAGGTTCCCCCCAGGATGGGTTGGTACTGAATTAAAGGATGCACAGTCCAGGCAGGCAGGCTCAGCCTTTAAAGACAGTGCTGGGCTCGGGGGGGTTAAATTGCCTCCTCTTGCACAGCAGGGACCCCAAACAACAATCCCCAAATGTACAAGCCCTGGGGGGTCCCTGTGGTGGGGAGGGGGTGGCAGAAAGGATGTCCCTGGGCGTGTCCCACTGCTCTTGCCCAGGTCTGGCACGGAGCTGAGCAGGTATTTTTTCCCCTCTGACTCAGTGCGACCACCCAAACAGGCTTTGAGCTACCGTGTCCTCCACAGAAAACATGCAGGATTTGGGAGAGCAGAAACAGCATGAAAGCAGCTGAAAATACAAAGAGGGAGATGGAAAACACAGGGAGTGGGTGTTGGTTTGGGATGGCAGCGCCTGGGAGCTCAGCCTTGGCTGGGAGCCACTGCAGGGACCCTGCTGTGCCTTTCCCCTCTTGTTTCTGACAAAAAAAATTAATCCAATTTTTTCCCCTTTCTGAGGAAGCGTGTGCAGCAAGAGAACTTGAAATTACAAATCCCTCTGTGGCTGAACTTCCAGCTCCAGCAAACCCTCCAGGCTGTTACAGCCAGTCGATAACCGAGGGCAGCCGCAACCTGCTGCAGCGCTTGACACCACTAAAATGTGTTTGGGGACTTGGGGAATGGCAACAGCAAAAGGCAACCTATCACTGCTAATAAATGTCCAGGAGGTGAGAGAGAGCTGGTACCAAAAAAAAAATAGCTCCTAACAACAGCTTTGGAGAGCAGGGAGAGCTCTGGCTCTGGAGAGATGTGCTACATCTCCGGGAAGAGCTGAGGAAGATCAGGAGGGCAACACCACGCACGTATCAGAAGCTCACGCCAGAAATGAAGCTGTTCCACCCACATGGTGGGACCTCACTGTCCTCAAGGAGCCATGGGAGAAGCACTGCCTGTGCCCCCACCCTTGTTACTCCTGCACACACGCACTGAAATCATTATCCTGCTCTAGAAAGAGCGGAGGGATGAACAGGCAGCTCCGCTCTTGCATTTCAACAAGGGCTGACCGTTCCTGAGCTCTCCATGGAAAACACTTCCCTGCTTCCCAGAAGATGGGACCACCGAGGCAAGTTCCTCTGCCTTGCACAGAGGTCCTCTTGGCTTCAGATGGAGCTGGACTAGGGCTGCCCTCCCCTCTCCCAAGAGCACAAAAGGTTCTGAGACTCGTTTCTCCTGGGAAGCACCGTACCCTGCCGGTCTGACCTTCCTGCTCCCTCTCCCACAGTTAATCAACAGCGGATTTCCCCGGGAGAGCTGGAAAGCAGGACCACAAGGACAGGCAACACATGAATCTTATCTGGCAGGTGAGGAAACTGAGGCACGGGATTTTGCTTAACTTAAAACAAATGAGATTAAGAACATAGGACAGACACATATCCCAGCCCAGCCCGTGATCCACCACATCACAGCTCAGCTTTCCATGAAACGTTATTCCTGCTCTCCCTGCTTACATCTTTCTCCCTTTCTTCTGCAACTTTCTCCCGATTTTCCACTACTTTTATCTTCCCTCATCAACCACTTCCCCCTTCCTCTCCATCTCCCTCCTGCTGTGCCAGACAGCGCCCAGCTCTGGAGAGGTTCTCAGCGGCACCTGAACCGGCCGCCTTGCGTAGCCAAAACCAGCACATTTCACCAAATGTAAAAAATGTATTTAGGGACCTACCAGTCCACCTGGACTTCTATATCCCTTGTCTCTACCTTGGAGGGTGCATCTCCATCGCTGTCCTTACTGCTGCTCTTCAGGAGGTCCAGGACGGGCTCGATTTCTTTGAGCAGCTCATTGTCTTCCACGCCGCCGTTGAGGCAAGGGTGACCACAAGCCCCTTCCTTGCCCTTGCCAGCCCCCTGCCCCTTGCTGCCGGTAACGACGCCGTTAACGTGGACCATCGGCTCCACCTCCCTCCCGATCTCTCTGGTCCACAGGGAGCCCATGGCGCGCTCGGCTGCCGGCAGTGGCTGCTCTTTGCTGTGCACGCTTGGGTTGGACAAGTCAACCGCCTTCGGGGCCGGGCAGAGGGGTCTGGTGACGCGGATGGTTTTCGGCGTCCCGTCGCCGGCGAAAGTGGTCTCCAGGTGAGTGGTGAAGCCCTCGGGGCCCCGCAGGATGAGGACCACGTAGGTCTCGGAGGCGATGCTTCTCAGGATCTCCAGCGCGGTCTCATAGCTCATGTCCACCAGGGGCCTGCCATTGACGGCTAAGATGATGTCCCCAGCCTGGATGAGGCCACTCTGCTCCGCAGCCCCTCCCCGGATCAGGTCGGAGATGATGACGGGCGGTTTGCTGACGCGCTCCTTCACCAGGAAGCCGAGGCCGCCCACCTTGCGCTTGAAGAGCCTCACCGAGATGACGTTGGGCTGTATCTGCTGCACGCTGAACACATTCTCTTCCATGGCAGCCCCTCCTCGAGCCTGCAGACCAGGACCTCAACACCTGCTGAGTGCAGAGAAATTCGCTGGTGGAGATGCTTGTCCTTGCCGGGGCGGGCCAGGGGCTTTTAGGGAACTGGCCTCACTGGAAAACTCCTCAGGGCTTCGGCTGCAGGGTGGCTTTCTGTGGCATACTCGGTGTCCCCGCTCTCTGAAACAGCCCGGGGAAGGCAGGGGGTCTCACGGGTGGGAAGCAAGGCTAGGGATAGGGCAGGCAGGGCAGGCAGGACAGGCAGGGCTGGGCATCGCGTGGCCAAGCAGGGGCTGCGGGGGGCAACATGACAGCTTCCAGTCAGCCTCTGATCGTGCGCTGGGCACAGAGGGGGAGGCAGCCCGCTCGCTTCACCGGCATCCCTGCCGACGGTCCACGAGCTTCTTTATCTGGAAAGGAGAGGGAGAAACACAACAAAGGAGAAAGAAAAGTGAGAGAGGGCAGGCGTAAGTGCCTGCTCAGCACGGGGCTCGGCACGCCGCAGGCACCCACATGCATCAGCCCGTCCCCACAGATGTCACCCCCCGGGCTGCGTTTGGGAGACAGGCTGCAGCCTCCCATCGCTCCGGGCTTTGTTTCCTCCATCCCCTCCCTGCGAAAATCGGCACCATCTGTTCGGCGGGGGCCGCGAAGGCGCGGGGGGAGCGGGGGAGCCCCGGGAAGGGGCTGCTGGGCATCCCGGCTAGGGAGCTGCCCGCTTTGGCCCCGGGCAAGGCTGGGGAAGGGGCAGAGCCTCACGGGGCTCGGCGGCGATTTCTGCCGGCGGAGGATCTTGTCTCCGTGTGTTTTCCAGAGCGTCCAACAACCTGATGGCCGAGGACCAGACAGGGGACGTGCATCCCTGCCCAGGAGGAAGCCCGTTCCGCAGGAGCTGTCACTCCGCTGGGGTTGCGATGCTCCGGGAGCAGCAGCCACGAGAAGAACGAAGCAGCAGAAGAGGACATTCAGCCCCCTTCCCCTGAGTTCGGAACTTGCAAAGGCAACTGCTTTTAAGCCTGGCTACAGGGATCATCGCCTCAGCTCCTCCTCTCCACATATTTCAAGGCTGGCACGGGGATGAGGAGGCAACGCTCGCACTCCCCCGTGCCCAGCCCTGCCATCCGGCTCCGAACCGGTTCCCACACAAACTGCTCTAGCTGATGGCGAACCATCTCCAGCAGAACATGCAGTGAGTTTTCCCAGCTCCCGGGGGAGCCTCATGCAGCTGGGCATGACTGTCTACAGCCCTCCGACGGCTCGGGCAGCCACGTCTCATTGACTCCTGATGGGACCCTTGTTCTTACATGCCCACGCTCAGGCTCGGTAACTTCTGCTCCCAAACCCTCCCCGCCTTCCCCTCCCAGTTTCTCAGATGCTCTGGAGATCGTTTCTCTCCAGGACTGTGCCCTGACATTTCGCAGCAAACTGAAATGCAGGCACCTTCTTTTCATTTTCGCATCTGAGTTTTGGGGAGAGAACAGAGGGCACTTGATCTGCAGGCTGGAGGTGCTGGCGTGCCAAGGGAAACACTTCCCTGTCTCCCCATTTTCAGGGCAGTGTTCGCACCTTCAGACCTTTCTGCCAGGACCCAGATGGGAAAAACAGGAGCAGCCATTGACACCAGTCCTGGCATTAACTCAGGCATTTTAATCCTCACGTGATGAAGGCTGATGACCCCTGACTGCTCTTTTTACAAGCGAGTTAAGAATAAAACAATTAAAGACCGATAACCCAAACGGTGAATTTAACCCCTGTGACCCTTCCCCTGCTGAGACTCGTTCCTGCAAAGCAGCAGCATCGTGTGAAGGGTTAAATGCCACTGAGCAGGTCAACGGGGAGTCACATCCTCAGGGGCTAATTAACCCCAGGGACATAAGCCCTAATTGCTGGGTGACTTCCTGCGAGTGACCCTGGCCGGAGGCCACTTGACAGGCTGTGCCACCTCACAGGGCTCAGGGCAGCAGAGCAGGGTATCTGCTCCAGATCCTCAGGCCACCTGCGGAGGGAAGGTCCCAGTTTTGGGGAAGATGAAGGAAAGTAGAGATCTGCTTCTACCGGGAAGGTTCTATCCCTTTCCTTCCTTCCCAGCCCATCCATCCCTTCCCCAGCCAGAGCCCACTGTCACCAGCAGTGCCGGGCACAGCAGGACCCCAGCCAGCTCTTCCCTCTTTCTCTCAGGCATTTTGGTGCACCACAGCGCCAGCTTCCTTCTCCCTGCCAGGGCCTGTCTTTCCCTGGCATCCCACCAGCACCGTCCCTGCATCCCCAGCCCCTCCACCGTCCCCCTCCAGGAAAGGTGACCATCACCCTGACATCCAGGCACGGCACCGAGTCACGCAGGGCTCGTTTCTAATGCCTTGGCGCTAATGTAGGACAAACGTGGCTCTGAAAGCAGCACAAGCGCCACGAGAGTGTGGGACTGCCAGCTCCCTTCAAGGGGACAACCCTGTTATTTGCCGGGGATTAGTCACCGGCAGCGCAGCGCTCACGAACTCCTCACCGGCGGTGAAGCCCGGGCTTGTGTTTTGCCCATCTCGGCGGGGCCAAGGCCATCTCAGGGACTGCCTGGCACGAATCCCTGTCACTGCCGGGCATCCCCAGCAGCTCACACATGCAGATGCTCAACAGCTGGAGGAGACAATGCCCTTCAGCCCAGCTCGACCTTCCTGTGCTGCTTGCAGGGGAGCGCAGCGATGCCGAGCTCGCTGGAGAGAGCTGAGAAACCCCGAGGTGTTTATTCCCTCACTCTTCTCCCACCAGGCTAATTGCCAGTCATTACCACCAAAAAGCTTATAATTTGTTAGGTATGTTCAGCTCCAGCCTGCAAGATCTCAGGGAACGGCATCATTTCTGGGTGCACACCACTCCCCATCCCTGAAACCCATTGACACCTCAGCATTCCTTGTAAGAGAGACAAGGAAAAATAGAGTAGATTCCAGGTGACACCTAAACCCTCAGCCAGGGCTTTTTGGGGTGAGCACCAGTGTGTCCCCTACTCGCTCCTGGACCTTGCACGTTCCCACCTGTGACTGTGTCTCCCCCCACCTCAGCTGTGGGATCCTGCTGGGCACTTGCTGGAAAACAGGGAATTACATTATGTGCCTGTTCAGGATTTTTGTCTCCCCCTTCCTCAAGCCCTTTCTTTCCTTTTTTCTCTGCAGCTCCTCAGAATTAGGAAGGTCAGAAAAAAGGCAGAAAGCAGAGGCGCAGGCAAGGAGGTCAAGGGCAACCTGTCTCTAAGCCCCTGAGCTCCTTCGGGGAAGAGCTGGACGAGCATTTTCATGGAATTGGGGCATCATTTAGGTCGGATAAAAATCTTAAGATTTGAGTTGAGTCTGATGCTTTCTCAGCTATAAAGCCTTGCACAGACTCAGAGTGGAGACGGGAGGGAGAGGGAGCAGTTCAGGGCAGGTGGAGACACCAAGGAGGGCTCAAAAAACTCCCCCAGGCACCCAGTGAGGGTCAGGGACCCCCACACCCAGTTCCTGGGGTGTTCCTGCAGGGGGCACATTTCAGATGGAACCTGAATGCTTCAGCCCCACATGAAGTGACGGGGAGACGGCAGCTATGAGAGCTCTGAGAGCTCCCTTCTCCCTCCCAGCACCACGAGGAGTCTGATTTATGAACCCCAGAGCTGCAGTACGTTTGTTAGGTTGTACATTTCAAGCTACTGGAGGCGTCATGTCAAACTCCTTAAAACCAGTGAGAACGGGGTTTCACTGGGGTGGAAACACTTATTTTAGCCCTGAAAGAGAGCCAGGAGATGGTCAGTGCCATGGGCAAAGCCGAGCTCAGCTCCCTGTCGAGCCACCCTGCTCGAATAAACACCCACAGACTGTGCCAGCCCACTCCCTGCCTCAGTTTCCCTTCCCTTTCCAACACATAAACCCAACTCAAACAACAAACCCTGCAGAGGTGCAAACTTGTGGCACCACAGACAGGCATTAACTCTCATCTTGACGCCACCAATCCCCGGTAACATCATTCCTTTGGAGGATTCAATCAGCGCAGAGAAGAGCAGCAAACAGGCTCCCCTTCGACAGCGATGAAAGCATTCCCTCAACAAACAACTCCTACCAAAAAAAAAAAAGAAGAAATAAAAGAAGAAAAGCAATAACAAAAAGCTTCTCAAGTTGCCAGATAACATTTCAAGCGCCAAACTCCAGCACATATGTTAATTGGACGATTTGATTTCAGAAACAAAGCGGAGGAGAACTCAATCTTAGGAGCTTAACGCAATCTCTTAACTCTCCCAGCCAGGAGCCGTGGGCTGTGGAGAGCTGGGAGGTGCCCAACTCCGGCCCTGCGGCGTCGGCTCTTGGGCTGCCCTTGGCCTCCCAAATCGATTTTGAGCCTCGCCTTCACCACGATAATGGCTCGTGGTTCTGTGTGCCAGCTTCAAATGGACACCGTTGTCCTACTTAATTAGTTTTCATGGGATTTATGGCGCTCATGGAAGAGCCCCGGTGCTGACGGATTTACGGCCCTTTAATTTTTACGACCCATGGAGCGTCAGTGGATCTGACGAGGAGCACCGGGATGCAACATATGCACAGTTACTGTAAACCTGCGTGTTTGTGGCTCTGAAAATGGAGCATTAAAGTGATTCCCTGGCAGGCAGCGCGCTCGTGCCAGCAGTTCTGTGCTCGATTCCCAGCCGGCTCCGACTAGTGGGGTGGTGTATCCGTGTGCATGGCCTTTAAATCCTGAGAGTATATAGACAATGTTCCTCCAGCCATCCCTAATTATCCACCTCCCACCAACCTTGCCAAAATCTGCCCAAGGAGGAGCGAGACCTTTTCCCTTCGGAGCCAAACGACCGCTCCGCTTGCCCCTTCCCATCCCCGGCACACCCGGAGGGGAAGTCACTATTTCACCGGAGCCACGACGTTTTCTTTGCCCCCAATAAATTTGATCTACACACAGGAGCGAATGAAATAAGAGGCACTTTGCCATCTGTACAACACCCTTCTGCCAGTGCCCAGCGATGGTGCAGAGCTGCTGGGCACCCCCCTGGAGCCACGGGCACCAGCGGGTTGGTGAAGGGTGATGCCAAAGGGATGAGGTGCCAAGCACTCAGCCCTAGAGCCCCACTCACCTGCCCCACGTCAGCAGGGCTGTCTGCACTGAAAACATGCCTATTCCTGCTAAAAGAGCAGTTAGTTAAAAAACCACTTGCTTTCTGATACCAATAAATCCACACCCAGTCCCCAAGAGGGTTCATTTGCCTCTAATCGGGGGGTTGTTCACTGGAAAACAAACCAATGTGTGTTTGCTCATGACCATATTGGGATAAAGTGCCCCCAAACCCTGTGACCTGCACATTTATCCGACTCCTGGCACTTGTTTTTGTCTTCATCCCCTCCCCAGGGAATCAAAGAGCCAAGGAAAACCTGACCCTGCCGGCACGAGCAGCCACTGGCACATCTTCTGGGCGGTTCAACTGCTCATTGTAGATCTCTTCCAACTTAAACACTCTATCCCATCCCATCCCATCCCATCCCAGCATCCAGCACACTCCCAAGCACGGAGTATAAAGGAAGCAGAACCCCAGCAAAACTTTATTTCAGTGCAGTGACACCCCTCCCCCCCTCCCCTTCACCCCATCTGACACAGCCGCCCCTCTCCGAGCAGACCGCAGCAATGCATTTTAATGTTGCCAAGACAACTGTGTTGACAAAATTCCCTTTTTCTTCCCCCCCCCCTCCCTTTTTTTTTTTTTTAGCTGACAGAAACAGGGTTTTGTTGCAATTTGGAGTTCAAGGCTGAGCATATTTCAGCACCACGCCTGCCATTTCTCTTTTGCTGCTTCGTGCAATATTTTCTTGGTGCCCGTGGTGTGCGGCTCGAATGGAGTTTAGATAAAACCGTCAATTCTGCTGCTAACCCCATCTACAACTGATGTTCTTATTAGGGCTCAGTCCATCTGTAAAACATAGATTCCCCCACCATCCATTCGCCCAGAGGATTGGAATTACACCAGCGACTCCGGCTTGACAAATTGGCCCCGTGTTAACACACAGCCACTTTGTCCTAAAAGACAAAATAGGTAGGTAGGAAATAAATGAGAAAATGCCACTTGATGGATGGTCTCGCAACCCAATCGCAGCACGAGAGGGGAATCGGGGCTCCATTTAGGGGGAAAAAAAGGGAAAAAGGGAATTTAGAAATCGCAGCAGGTTGGCTGGAGCTGTAATAGCTCCAGAGCTGCCAGCCAGCATCAATAAACTCAGCGACAGAGCTCTTGGCTCACCTGGTGCAGGAATAAACTCCAGGTTCATTTCAACAACTCGTGTTCTCGTCCCCTCCCTTGCTGCTGATTCCCCCAAAATTCCTTCTAGCGTGGCACTGAATTTTCCTACACTAACAAGCCGTTTAGGACACTGAGTCTCAATAGATCTTATTGCCACTGACTTTCTGAGGAGTGACTCATACCCCTATTTAAAACCCCCAGGAAAAGATCGGGCTCCTCACGGCACAAGCCGGGGGCTCCTCGGTCTGGGGGCACGAGCCCCTGAGAAATCCTGGCTCTGGGACTCCCTCTGTCCCCTGAGCATCACCACCACCTTTCTGCAGCTATTTCCCTCTTCCCCACGGATCAATCCAGCAGCACACGGAGCCGAAGCAGAGGTCTCACCCTCTTTGCACCGCCGTCCCCAGGGACTGCACAAGGCAAAAATCCAGGATAATTTGTTCCCCTGAGTTCCTGCCCGTGCTTTTCTCAGGGTTTTGCATTAGCACTTGTTGCCATAGTACCAACAGCGGCGGCAAAGTTCTCTGGGGGCCTCCTGGGACCCATTCCTTGTCCTGCCAGGGCTGTGGCTCTAATTCAGGCAGGATTGAGGTGGGGAGTTGTGGAATTTTCTGCCTCCTAATTTTTGCTAAAGGTGCTGTCTGTGAGAGGGAGGCTGTTCCTTGGAAGCAACACGTTACTCTGTCAGCACCCAGGCACTGCGGCAGGAAAGCTGTGAGGGAGGGGAATGGAAATGGTCCCTGATGCCCATCCATCCCTGGGCTTTCCCCTTCCCCATGCTGGTGATGCCACCTTTGGCTGGAGCAGCCCCAGCCCCTGCCCTGGAAACAGTTTTTCCCTGTGCCAGAGGGGAGGAATTGGACTTCCCAAGACCCTGCTCCTCACCCCTGGCATCGTGGGGCGAGGCAGCAGCGGGCAGGCTGTCACCCCAGGGCCAGCTCTGGAGCCTTTGACCAACACATAGCACTGATACTCCATTTTGATGGCTTTTGGGGATGAAGGATAATCCCTGCTCGGAAAAGACTGAGCTTTCCTGACTTTCAAAGCAAGGAAGAACCTCACGTTTCCAGCGTGTCTGAAAACATAAGCCTGAAACTCCGGAAAATGAGATTAAGACAAGCCTACCCTAGAAGGGCATTGATAGATCTCGTTAAGCACTTTCTGAACTGTCACAGAAAAGAGAAGCTACGGAAAAGCGTTGCCTTGGCATAATTACCTCTGGTTTTGTATATACACACACAGAACTCGCAGGTTTCCACGCTCCACATATAGAGCCAACATGCTGATAACATATGGGCTCCCCAGAGAGCGTGTTCCTCGTGCCCACAGCCAGAGCCTGAGCGCTCACTTGGTGTCATATCAGCACAGCTGCCACGTAGGGTGGGCACCCGGGCCCCCTGTCACACACAGCCCATCGCAGCTCATTTGGAACAAGTGCACGGAATCAAACATGCTTTCATCCAGCTTCAGCCAGGCAGTGGCTTACAGGCCTCTTTGGGACACAATATATTTATTTTTGGCTCAGTAGGAGAGATCAGATTGCATACATAGATTTGATTTAATGCACAGATACAATCAGAGCAGCGTGAGCAGAACAAAGGCATTTTGGCTCCGTTTGGAGCCTCCTCTCAAAAGCGGTCCCTTGTTATCGAGGTTGTGTTTCTTCAGGAAAAATTGATGGTATCAACAAGTATCAAACACTATCCTTGTTACTCAGGAAAGGTAAATGCTAATCTATGCGAGCTGAGCTCATGTGACTTATCAGTTACTATATATAGTTGTTTTCAGGCACTGATTTAGGGAATCTGGCAGATTTCCTAAGCCTTTGTACGGATACACCACTGAAATGGAAAAGACAAAATACACAAGCAAAGCAAGGGGATAAAAAATGTGACAGGGCCAAAAATGGCCCTGAGGGTGAGGGAGGACCAACCCCTCCCCCTGAGCAGACACACAACGTTAATTCCAAGTGAGGATTCAGCCCAAGCCCCTCTGCCTAAGATGGCCTCTCGCTCATGGTCGTCACACTGACAGAGGGAATCAACAGAATTTCAAAGGGCACAGGGACTTGTCACTCTCCTTCACTCGGGAGGATGTGTAATGCTCCTCCCAGAGCAGGTATCTGAACGGAGAAATATCCCCTCAAAACCCACGGCTGCGTGGGAAGAGGCTCCGTACCAGGAGTTTGTTTGCAAACATATGCTCGTTTTAAAATTGGAGACTCTGTGAGTTTGGAGTGTCTTTAAGGAAATATTCCGGGTAACACAAGCTACGAGGAAATAGAGGGAGGGAGAAAGCACTGATGCAAACCCAAATTCTTTAAAATAAAGCTTTCCCACCTGAGGTTTTTAACAGAGAAGGCATAGCCAACCACGATGTGCGGGGAGGAATCCCTGGGAGAGTGTTGCCCTGCACATCCCCCCTGCCCCAAAAGCCTCCCTACAGCTTCTGTGTGATCATCCCTGTAGATCCCATTCTGCCTCCTGCCTGAGCCATTGGCACTTGGGAATGGAGAAGAGGAAGAGGAGCTGGCTCTTAAAGGAGTGGAGCCCCCGACCAGCACAACTGCCCCCTGCAATCTCCCACATCTCCCGCTCCAGACAGCCCGGGCTCCCACGGGGAGGAAGGAGACACTTCCCCTCCATCTCAGTGAGAGGCGGATCAGCTCCTCGGGGGTTCGGCAGATAATTGTCAAGTTGCCTGCCAGAATTTCCTCCTGCCAGTCATAACTTGGAAGCGTCGGAAGAAAATGTCTGCACCTGGGCTGTGGAAATCAGCGCTCTCGGGGAGGCAGGGAACGGATGGGGCAACGCGCACCCACCCCAGCTCCAGATGCTCCAGATGTGCGTGTACAGACGTGTCTTTTTGCTCTGCTTTGCCAGTAAAAGCCAAAAGCCTTCTACCTACTGCAAATCAAGCCGAGGGCAAGACATCAGGCAGGGCATGCAGGGTTTGTCTCTTTTCAGCCCTGCCACGACAACTCCCTTCTGCATTTCATGCCTGGAGACCATTGGCGTGCAGGTGGGGAGAAAGAAGGGGCAAAATCCGGGCTCACCCCCGGCTCTCCCCAAAGAACGGGAGCCAGCCATCCGCGGGACATCCCGGGGCTTTGCTCCAGGGCTGGAGCCTCATCGGGGAGTCTCTTCCCCGCCACGGGCTGGGTGGGGGTCTTGCTCCCACCCCAGTGAGCCAGAGAGAGTGGGGACACCCCTTGGGAACACCCCTGAGACATCCCGACCCCAAGGGACAGGGGAAATAGAAAGGGCAAGACCCGGCGTGGGTCACCCCTCAGTCCGACACCGGGGTTGGTGGCATTTCCTGCCACCCCAAGCCCTCCCCGCCAGTGCTCGGAGTGCCGGGGCGTTGCGGGCAGGCCGGCGATGCCCGCAGAGTTCAGCACTCGGGACAGCTCTGGCACCTCCCGGTGCTGGCACTGCTGCCACCCGAGGCACCGCTGCCACCCGCCCGGGACACTGCCCCTCCACCCGGGAACTGCCTTCTCCCGGGAAACAGCATCCTCAGGGAAAATTGCCCGCCCCACCCCAGAAGACTGACATTCCGCCCGCGTCGGGAGAACTGCCCTCTTGCCTTCCCCAGAAACTGCCCCTGTTAAACCCCCCCTCACCCTCCTCCCGGAAAATTGCCGATCCCGGCTCCTGCCCTCTCCGGACCGATCGCATCCGGCCCTTTTCCCTTCCCTCCCCGGCCAACCTGCCGGCTGTCCCGGGCTCTCTGCCCGCCGCTCCCGCCGCCCACCCCCGCGCTCCGACCCTGCCCCTGCCTGCCCTCCATGGCAAAGATGTTCCCCCGGATACCCGGTGTGTGTCCCCCCAACCCCGGGAATCCGCCCGCCCAGCACCAACAGCCCCCTCGCCCCATCCAAACTTGGAGTTGCGGGGGAGGGGGACAACCCCTCCAGCCCGGGGGACACGGGGGCGGTGGCTGAGTTGGGAGCGGAGCCCCCCGAGGGCGGGCAGGGGCGAGGCACGGGGGGCGACACCACCCGAGGGGGTGCCGGTGGGAGCCGCGTGTCTGCGCGGCCACCCACGGCCTCGCGGCTGTACCCGGGCAGACCCCCACGCGTGTCCCCCGCCCCGCGGAGCCCGGCTGCCCGCTCCGCCGGGGCGGGGGTCCCGCTGCCGCCCCCCTCGCCCCGGCCAAGGGCACGGCGGCGCGGCGCGGCCCCGCAGTCCCCGAGCCGGCGGCAGCGCTTCCGACGGGGCGCACGGTCCCGCACCCCCTGCCCCGCCGCAAAGTTTCCCGGAGAAGCGGCGCCCGGTGCGGGGCTTGGGGGGGCACCTACCGTGCGGCGGAGGGGAGCCGGCCCCGGCCCCGCGCCTGTGCCCGGCCCCGCATCCCTCCCGGAGGCTCCGCAGGGACGGAGCCCGGCGCGGCGCTGGGCTCGGCTGGGCTGGCAGGGGGGGAGCCAGTCCTCGCTGCGCCCCTTTATCCCAGCATCACCGAAACGAATCCGCTTTGACGTCCAACCAGGGTTTTTATGGGTGTGGAGCGAGCCGGTGCAGCCCTCATTAGGAGACACTCTGCTCTCCAAATCATACATCTTTTATATAACCTCATTTCCAGCGTGGTTTTTCTTCCCCCTCCCTCCCTCCCCTTGCCGGGGACCATCGCCCACCCACCCACCCCCAGCTCCCCCACCAATTAAAGAGCCGAGAGGCACCCCCCGGGGCCCCACTTGTTGCCGGGGAGCTCCGCTCCATTGCCCACGGGTCCACCTCAGTCTGGGGGGGGGAGTGGGGGGCTCTGCCTGACCCGAGGGGCTTAGTGGTCCCCAACTCCCTGCCCAGCCCTGTTGCAGACCCCACATTCCTGCTCCCAGCCAGGTTATGCTGCACAAAAGCCCCCCTGAGAGCAGGCAGACCCCCCCTGCCCGCTCAGTGCCCAGGGCACACAACACCAACCCCTCCTGGGTATTCCAGTGCCCCCAGTCTGGATCCAGGCAACACTGGGGCAGCCCTGTACCTCTGCTGCTGGAGCTGAACCTGGGCTGCACACAGGGGAGAGAACAAAGGGTCTCCTCACCCCATTTCCCCTTCTGACTCTTTACCTGCCCCCAGTAAGGCCCAGTGCAGACCCAGGCTTGACATCAGTCTCCAGGCTTTGCAATTGCGCTCATTCCCATGGCAACAACAAACACACAATTATAGATATATAATATTATATAAACCAAGTGGGCTCTGGGGCAGGAGTGTGAGGTTCACCTGCTCACAGCCTCCTCCCGAGCCCAGGAGGCAGCTCCCACAGGAGCACAGAGAGGGGGCTTCAGCCTGGTGAAGGTACACAGCCCGTGGATGCCCGGCAGCTTTGGGTGCCACCCACCCCGGGCAGCCCCACCGCCTCGGTGAAGGCAGGCAAGTAACACACAGCACAGCAGGCAATTCAATTCCAAAACTTCCCACAGGGAGGGGGAAACCGAGCAGCCCTGTTCCTGCAGGCACGCCGGGAGCTGTGCCGGGGTGGAGGAGGGCAGAGGACAGGCAAACGCCGCAGCACAACTGGGGCTGCTGCCCCCATTCTCCCTCCTCACACTAATCATACATCGAGCTGTGTGCACTGTCTGGAGCTAATGAAAACATGATTATGACTGTTTAGATGCAGGAGGACTAATCTAATAGCAAGCTACCCAACGACATCTGCTCTGATCCACTGGCCAGGGAATCCTGCCCCGTGGAGGGATGAGTAGGCACACACTGGCAAAGAAGGTCTTCGTGACCCAGTCACAGGCTGAGAATAGTCAGCTGCAGCTGAGAAAAGTCCAAACCCTTCTTCTTTCAGGGCTCACAGCTTCGAGCATGGCCTTAGAGCTGCAGGGCTGTGCAGGGTAGTGATGATCAGGGAAGCTGGACTGGTGCCCCTCGGATGGGGGTGGGGGGAGCATGGCTGGAGGTCCAGCTCAGTCAGGGTCGATGGGTGTGATGGCACCCGTGTGGTGTTCGAGGGGACTCTGCCCTGCCAAAGCCACCCTGACACACGACACGGACTCCTCTGCCCTCCTGCCAGGCAGGCAGATCCACAGGAGGAAGCAAAGCCCTGAGTGCCGGGATCCAGGTGAGAAGGGCTCCCTGTCCCACTCCAGGACACGGGTTTGGAAGTGTAGCTCACCCACCCACCCACCCACCATCCTGCAGCTCGGCAGGACTCCAGCCCTGTCCACCAGGCCGGGGCTTGAGGGAACTGCTCATCCATGAGCCACGTCCTCCCAGGACACGGCAGCACCTCCTTCACCCTCAGGAATCTGAGTGGGACAACGCTCCTTTTCGGATCATCTGGAGCTTTGCTGCCGCCCGCAAACCCAGGCAAGCCGGGAGCAGAGTGTCAGTAAGGAAGGGAGGGAGCTGTTGGCCTGAGCGTGTCCTGTGCTCCCCCTGCGCCAGGGAGGAGCCCCAGGTAGCCTTTCCCTGCAGCTGCAAGCCATGAGTCAGCCCGAAGAGGAAGGCTCGGAGGTTCATAAACAACTGAGGAGGCAGATGTTGGTCTGTGAACGGAGAAGGTGGACCGAGACCGTCCCTGGCACATCTGCACCCAGCGAGCCCATTCCCTGTGACAGCAAAGGTTTACACCTTCCCCCAGAAAAAAAGCGTTTGTGGGCAGGATTTCTCCACGGGGAACATATTCCTGCCATCCAGCCTCATCCTCCTTGGGCAGCCCCCCACATCCAGCCCTGTCCGTAGAAGTTGCTTCCCCCTTTCCCGCAGCTGGCAGCAAATTCAAGCAGTGCTACCGAGGGAGTTATCCCCCAAAACTGCTCTGGAGAGGGCACAGCCTCCTCCCTGCCCCTCACACAGCCGCTCCCCGTTCCCCCTCTCCTCTGAAAGCAGCTCAGCGCCTCTTTCTTCTGGCCATATGCTGCCCAGCGGTTAGAGAAGCCAAATATAAACGCACCACTTAATGCTCCCCCAAGTTTCCTTCCCTCCCCTCCCAAAACCCTGGCTGTTTCCCCTCTCCTGCTGCCCTTCTCCCTCACCCACCTCTCTCAGGGGAGCCAGCGGCGCCGGGGGCTGCAGCGGGTGCGTGTCGGGGAGCTGGAGCCGGGGGTGTGAGCCGGCTCTGCTGCCGGAGCTCCCGACGGGAACGTGCCGCTCAGGATGCTCAGCTCTCTAAGATCCTTAGGAAAGCGCGGCCCCGGCACACACAGATCACACACACAATATCCCCGCCAGCCGCGGCTCTGGAGTTATTCGGCTGCTATTTCTATGCAACTCGAGGGATTATTGCCCGGGGACTAAAGAAACGGCTAAACATATTTATACTAAAGCTTTAGGAGCCTGTGGAACTGCACACACACACACACACGCACACACACACACACACACACAGAGCAGCTGATAGCGGGGTCTGGCACAGAGACTGCGGCGATTTGGGACAAATCCCAGGATTGTCTGTCTGTGCTCTAGTTTAGAGCGAGCGCCGATGCTGGTGCTTGCCTAGAGGTGGCAGTGAGCCTTCGCTCTTCTCCTCGCCCCGAACGCAGCACAGGAGGGCCCGGGAAGTCCCAGCTGAGCTGGAGCTCTGCCCTCTCTGCTGGGCTGGTGAAGGGTTTGCTGTGGGCACCAACACAGGTGGGACCTGCAGGGAGGGGACCCCTCCAGAATCCCTTCCCACACCCACGGCACAGGTTTGGGGGGTTCTTTGGCATCCTCCCCTCTGCACGGTGCATGGGGGCTGATCAAATCCAGACTGCCTTTAGAAAGGAGCAAAGGCTGAGTTTTATCAAATCCACGCTGCCCTTAAAACCTGGGGGCACAGCTCGCTTTTAGAAACATCCCTGTGCCTGCTCCCGGCTCCACCAGCCCTACGACATTATTTTTTGGGGGGGAAATCTTTGCTCCCCACCTTCACAAGCTATAACAACCCCTGAACCACCAGGCAGAGACGTGGCAACGTGAAATCTCCCAGCACAAACACCACCATCCAACAAGACACCTGTAAACCCCACCAAAAACCCACATGTAAGTCCTAAAACTCCCTGCACTGGGGGCTGGAGTTGGAAATGTGCTGCTGGAAAGATTCCTTGGGAGGGTGTCTCAGCCTCCAAGGGCATCGAGTGGGTTATGAAGGGTGATCTCTCTCTCTCTCACACATACACGTGAGCACACACACACACACACACGCTCACACAAACACACAAAATCTAATAAAAAGATATTAGTCGAAGAGTATTTGGCTTCTGGCGTTCAACTATCTCGAGCTTCATACAGACACCAAAGAAATGAGATTATGGGAGCACACAAACAAGAAATTCCACGGGGATGAATTAATGTTTCATCGCTATTACAGGGCAGAGAATCACCTGTCTGTCTTCCCTTGCATTTCTTTTTTTTCCCTTGGACTTCAAAATACGAAGCCCCTACCTTTAAAAGTCGTGACAGCATGTTTCCTCCAGCCCAAGCCCTACCACCTTTCCATCAAAATCAAAATTGCTTTCATTATCATTTTAAGGACACGCTGGAGGGCTGACAAACGCACCCAAGTTCAGGACTCCTTGTAAATCCGGGGTCTAATTTAGACAGATTAAAAAAAAAAACAAAGCAAAAAAACCCTAAAACAACCTGCTTTAAGACCTCCCTTCGCAGCCTCAAAGGGGTTCGAGTCACTTCTCTGGGTTATTCAGATGCAAACACTGTTTTGAAGCACGAGTGTCTGAGCTGAGCCATCCACCAGCAGCTGGAAGTTTGGGGGCAGATGCTTCGCAGCAGCAGAGCTACACGACTCCACTGGAATCAGCAGAATCGAGATCATTAAAGCCAGCTAAAACCAGCCAGTCCTCAGGATTTTCTACCATCATCCCTATTTCAAGCCCGTTCCTTTCTAGTGGGATCAGGACCCCCCAAAAAATCAGCACCTTGTAACCTTTGGATCAATTATTGGCGTAATTACAAACTAGGAAAAAAAAAATAAATCGCTTTTGTGTCGACGTTAAACGGTATACTTAGAGATTTTAATTTTATTTTTTTTTCTATGCAGTGACACATTTCAGAGGGCTGGAGGTTAAAGACTCTTTTGAAAAAAGGCCCAAATCCTTAATCTTAAGTGAAAAGTTATCACCGGAGGACCTTGGGGTGGGTGGTGACAAACACAGGAAAGGGCCCTGCGTCAGCCGGGGCTGCGGGTAAATAGGGCTGGGAGCAGCCTGACGAGCCTGATAAGCCAAATCTGCCAAGCATTCATCGCAAAAACCGACACAAAGCAAACCCAAAAGCAGAGAAACAGCTGCTGTCGAGTTCTTAATTTCTAAAGAGGAGCAAGAATTAAAAAAAAAAAAAAAAAAGCCAAAAATACTCCGGTACCCACCAGCAAAGCCCCTGGTGTGCTGCCCCGCAGGGTGGGTGGCAGGGGGGTTTCATCAGCCCTGTTTGTCCCCTGGACTCCCCCAGATGAAGCAGAGAATTTGGGAATCCCATAAGGAGGGACAGAGCTGTGGGCCCCTCCATCACATCAACCCAGAGGGCAGGGTTAGGTGGGATATTGGGGAGAAATTCCTCCCTGAGAGGGTGGGCAGGCCCTGGCACAGGTTGGGCAGAGAAGCTGTGGCTGTCCCATCCCTGGGAGTGTCCAAGGGCAGGTTAGACAAATTTGGAGCAACCTGGGCTGGTGGGAGGTGTCCCTGCCCGTGGGTTTTCCCACCCAAACCATTCCACTACTCTGTGATGGTCCCAGCTTCTTCCAGTGCGGATGGAGCAGCAAAGACCAAGGGGAAGGTGACAACACTGAAGCCCCCAAACTGCTCACATCCCCAGCAAAATGACAGTTAAAAGAAACCTTGAGTGATGTTCAGGTGTGGAGGGACCAAAGGTGTTGGTTTCCCACCTCTGAATCAGCGCCGTTCAGCCGAACAGCAGCCGTGGATCTCTCCCAGCCCAAACACAGCAGCTCCCAAAAAAACCAGGGAGACAAACAACAACTCGAGAGACAGAGATATGTTTTTCCCATCTTTTCTTCCACAAACCAAACAAAAAGGCGGCTCAGCCTTCCCCACCAACTGAGGAGAAGTTTGCAGAAGCTATGCCAGGAATTCAGATTTGTTTCTGGCATGACTTTAATGGGATATTGAAAGGCTACTGGAATTTAAAGGTATTTAACAGCTTCTTCTAAGCCAAGACGAAGCAAACCCTTCCACAAACCTCTCTGCTTTGAGCTGAGGGCCAGGAGAGCTCAGCACCCTGACACGAAGCCCTGGCAGTGGGTTTGAATAGTCAAACCCCCAGTTCACAGCTTTTAAAAAATAAAATAATAGTTAAAGAATCAATACACAGCTTTTTGGCTACCTCCAAGCTCAGGCTTGGTGATTCCCCTCCTTCCAGAGGTTCTCCACAGCCAAATCCTGTGTCACACACAGCCCCTGTAAGCAGGGCTGGTCCCAGTAAGGAGAGGGAACTGGGGCTGAGCAGCTCACTGGTGTCACCTCTGAGAGCCTCATTAGCACCAGGGACCCCGTGCAGGGCTGGTGTCACCTCCAGCGGGTTCATGGAGGCTTTGCCTGTGTCAAACACATCCCTGGGGTTTCCCCTGTGAGATCACCAGTGCCACGTGGATTTCAGCCCAAATCCCACCCCCCCCCCCACCCTGCTTTGGTATCCCACCCATTTCAGCCACCTGGGACCCATTTTCATACAACCCAACAAAAACATCCTCGTTTTCAACCCTCCCTTTAAATTCAGCGGGATTTAAGATGAGGCAGATGGATAAAGCAGATTCCAGCTGGATGAACCTGAAAGTATCCCCCAGAAGAAATAACAACCTCCCAAACCTTCCAACATTTGGGTGTTGCCAGAGGAGGGAAGCTGGGCCTGTGTTTAAAACCTGGAGGATTCCCACCTCTTGGTGTATCTGGTGGGTGATGGTAACTCCACCAAGGAGGTTTTGCTGCTCACAAAACACAAACCAACCACAAAATCTATGTTTTCCTCAGCGTGCATCTTATCCAGCCATGGGCAAGTCCCAGGCAAGGAGAGGTTTCCTGATGGCCCATCCCTGGAAGTGTTCAAGGCCAGGTTGGATAAAGTTGGAGCACCCTGGGCTAGTGGAAGGTGTCCCTGCCCATGACAGGGGGTGGAATGAGACGAGCTTTAAGGTCCCTCCCAACCCAAACCATCCTGTGCTTCCATGATGGGCACACATAGACCTTCCTGGTGCCCCCAACTCAGACCTGGGACCCTGTCCAGTTTGTGGGAGGAGGTGAAATCCTGGGATATCCTGTCTCTCCATGCCAGGAAAACCCCGGAGTGGCCCCACCTGTTTTGATTTCCAGGCTCTTTCTTTCCCTGCTGCCTCAAAACACCCTCCAGGTCTTACGAGACACTCGGCTCAGAGCAGATAGAACTGACTGTGGTGACAACAAGGTCTGATCCAGGTCCTGCCCACAGCTGTGGCCAGATGTGCCTAAGGAGCTTGTGGACATCCTTGTCTCTCCTAATGCCTCGTGTGGAGCTGGGGAACCTGCTGGCTGTGGGACTCACTGCTCTGCATCCCTCCAGATCCACCTGGCTGAGCTCCTGCTCCCAGCCCAGCTCCGGGTCTGTGGGTGATGGGTCTCACCGTGCCGCCAAAGCAGAGAGAGCCATCACCTCGGTCTCCTTCAGCACAGGGGACAGTCCCTTGGCCATTGGGGGGATCCTGTTGGCAATTGAAGTTGAGTTGTGGCTGCAGCTCCTTGAGCTCTTCATTGGTGTCCCCAGTGCTGCATGAGATGTGCTGAATCCCCTCTCACCCCCCACCAAGTCCTGGGAAGAGCCCATCCAGGAGGAGGGAGACCCCCAGGCTTTGCCCTTGTGCTGGCCAAGCACCAGAGCTGGTGGGGCAGGACAGACCCAGCCCTGCCACACCACCACCAGCCCCGCTGCTGACACCAGTACGGAATGGTTGGGGGCCAGAAGGGGAGGAAGAGGTGCTCAGGATACCAGGAGGGCTGGCACCCACACCACACTCAATTTTTTTTTTTATTTTATTTTATTTTTAGCACTGTTATTTTCCCATCCTCATTTGAGGGTGTTTTGCAGCAAGAACAGCTGATGGGCTGGAAACAGGCTGTGAGTTAGGAGCGGGAGGTACCCAGCCATGCAGCCCCAAGGGAGAGGTTTGAGGCTAAAAACACAGCAAACAGGAAAAACAGCCCAACAAATAAACAGGCCACCTTGGACCAGTGAAGCACCACCCCATGAAACGCTGGAAAATAACCAGCCTCCTCAGCAATCCCCATCTTAAAAGGGGGAAACCGAGGCACGGAAGGGGCCAGGGGCAGTCAACAGGTTTGCAGCACCCCCAACCCCAAAATTCAAAGGCAAACATAAAAATAACAAAGCCCTTTTGTTTTCTCTCACCTGCCTGGTGGGTGAGGGATGGGGCTCGAGGTTTTCACCGTGAGGTTAAAGGGCCATGAGGAAATCCTTGAGCAGGGGAAGGCTGGAAAATTCTCACCCCAGTGCACCAGGCACAGCCAGAGAGACCGAGCCTGGCACTTGGCAAACCAAATGCTTCTGTTTGCCATCGAGACAGAAAGAAATTAGAGTCAGACAGTCCAAAAAGAAAGACCAGAAAGAAAAGAAACAAACCCCAAGCAAGATCAAGATCAAGATCAAGCAAGACAAGAGCTGTTGCAAAACCCTGAGTCACAGCAGGCGGACCTTTCCCCGTTCCTTGGGCTGCAACCAAGAGTTCCCAGCCCCAAACTGCTGCCCAGAGGAGAGCCCAACCCATCCCCAGGGAGGCTGGCTCCTCATCCTGGGGTGAAATGGGGCCAGTTTGGGAAGTCTGGGGACACCTGCCAGGTGATGGAGGAGGAGGGGAGGGATGTGGCTGTAGCAGAGCTGGTGATCCCACTGGCTGTATTTCTGCGACCAGTACTGGGAGTACAGGAGCACTGCAGCTCCAGCTCTGGATACTCCAGCATAAGAAGGATGTGGAACTGCTGGAGTGAATCCCGAGAAAGCCACGGAGATGCTCCAGGGCTGGAGCCCCTCTGCTCTGGAGCCAGGCTGGGAGAGCTGGGAGGGCTCACCTGGAGAAGGGAAAGCTCCAGGGACACCTGAGAGCCCCTTGCAGAGCCTAAAGGGGCTCCAGGAGAGCTGGAGAGGGACTGGGGACAAGGG
>JAWWEU010000037.1:1701542-1730295 GCA_035583155.1 Acropternis orthonyx | reverse complement strand
AGGTGTCCCTGCCCATGGCAGAGCATGGAAAAAGGTGAGCTTTGAGGGTCTGATGCTCTATGAGCTACTGCCAGTCCCTGCCACGGGTTTGCATCCAAACCCCACTGTTGGCACAGATTGTTGGTCACATTCTGCTCTGCCCTGACTTCACCCCGGCCAAGGCACTGGGGCCACTGGTGTCCCATTGCTGAACTGGGACCGGACTGGTGCTGAGCTGCCCCCACACAGTGCCTGTGATCACACATCAGGGGGCTGCTGCCTCTTCCCCGTTGCAGCTTGAAGTCAGAATAAAACACCTTGAACTGTTCTTGCTGTAATTCAACTCTCCTCCGGAGAAATTGCTGCCTTTCCAGAGGGTGTTTTTCCCTCACAGCCTGTTTCCCTTTTCCCTCTCCAGCATCCTGCTGCTCCGCAAAGAATCCTCTCTCACCTTCACCGGATTTTGGAGTGATAACACAACCTCAGATGTGTCTTTCTTGCTCTCAGGGTCCTATCAACCCCCCACAGGGGAGGACAGGGCAGCCTTTTGCCCTGGGCTGCCCTCGTGGGGCGCAGGATGAGCCGCAACAACCAGAGCTCTTCAAACCTTCCACACAGCCGCGAGAGGGGGAACCCGAGACAGGCTCCCCCTCCCTTTTTTTTCTTTGCTCTCTCTTTATGTTTTCTTCTCCCTCCCCGACTTCTTATTCCCAGTGGCCGAGAACATTTAGTCTGGTCGGGAAAAGGAAATCTCATTACAGAATTATGGTTCATTTAGCAGGTCCCACTGGAAGCCCTGCAATAACCAGTGGCTTCCTAACAGGATTAGCCAGTGTCTGAACCTCCCGATCTCCCTGCAGGCATCTCCACTCCCCGAGCAGGCTCGAGGACCCCAGAAAACTCCACGCAGGCACAGAAACCCACAGTTCAGGAGGATGCAGACAAGGAAGGATTGAGCCAAAGCGGGAGGCTTTGCTGGTGTGAATGTGGGTTAAACGGGTTATCCCAGAGGTTATCCCAGCTACAAATCCCACTCTGCTTGGCTGTCTTGGCCTCTCCCAACCTGTTCATTCCCACCCAATGGTACACTTTGATTCCCATGAGGGGGCTGGGGATATTAGAGCTGGAAACACAAGGAAGACATTGGAGTAATGTTAGATATGTTAGATATTACATGCCCTGCCTGCTGCGCTTGTACCAGTACCCAGCTCTCCTGTAAGCTGGTTGAAGGTCCTCCTGACATCAGTCTTGGGGTCTACATGACCAGGAAGGCATTTGGTTGGCATCACATTGCCCGGTAACATGATTTCTGGGGTCAGGTCTCTCTTGTTAAAAGTGGAGGAAATTATAATTCGGACAAAATGAAGAAAGAAGCCGAATTATACAGTGTCACCAGAGGAACCCAGAGCAGTTGTGCCTTCAGTGATGTCAAAATCTCATCGATTCTCCCATCCCTGACCCCTCTCAACACCAGGAAAAGGTGGTGAAAGAGTAGTAAATTGGCTGTAGCACATATGAAATCACCCCTGTGAAATCACATCTGCCTCTCACCACTGCTTCGTCACCGCACCGGTTCGTACATGGAGAGAACACAAATGCTGCCCCCACCAGCAGAGACATCAGGCTGAGGATGGCAGATCCAGCTCTTCCAGCTCTGCCTGGAGCTGGATGAGTGTTTGGCATGGCAGCCTGGCCCAGTGAAGGGAGGCAGCAGCAGGAGCTTTGCAAAATATTCAGCCTCCAACAACGGATGAAGACGGTGGGAAGCGTCTCAGCAGCATCTTCCAGGTGTTAACTGGGAAACAATCTCAAAACATGAGCAGTATTTGCCTGGTTTGACTTCCCTGAGAGCAGGGAGAGGCAGCACAGCTTTGGTTTAACCAAGAGCAAGAAGGAGGAAACTTATTTGAACAAGTTTGCCAAGTGGTGTTATCACTGCCTTATTCCATGACACAGCTACTCAACTTGACTCCATCACACCTCTACTCATCCTTGTCCCATCACATGGCTACTCATCCTTACTGCATCACATTTCTACTCATCCTTATCCTATCACTCCTCTACTCATCCCATCACATTTCTACTCATCCTTACTCCATCACTCCTCTATTCATCCCTATCCCATCACACCTTTACTCATCCCTATCCCATCACACTTTTACTCATCCCTATCCCATCACACTTTTACTCATCCCTATCCCATCACACTTTTACTCACCCTTACTCCATCACACATCTGCTACAGGGAGCATCTGACTACACCAATTTTCTGCCACAAGAAAGGGGGCATTCCTTCACCCCCTTTGTGCCTGGGTGGTTTGTCAGTGCCCCAGGAAAGCCAAGACACTGCCCAACCAGTGTCCCCTTACGGGGACTCTCCAAGGAGCAGCTGCTGGATCTCAGGGTGGTTTGACAAACGTGCTCAGGGACACACCAAGAGCTGCAGAGAGACCCTCTCCTGGCTCTCCACACTTTTAGTCCATGTATTCCCTGCTGCCAGTGCCTGCCAGTGCCCTTGAAGGTCTCAACTGACAGGTTATGGAATAACACTCTATTAATACACAGACTAATAGAAAATTGTGACAGGTTGAGGTTCAAGGATTGCCCGTGTCAGGATTTGACTGCAAAAACAGATCCAAAGCACTAGAGAGACAAGCTCTAATCCCTACCAAAAGTGAGCTCAAGAGAATAATTCAGAATATGGTTCTTACCCAAGAGGCACCACGATGGGGGAGAGGCAGGTTCAGCCTGTCAGCTGAGCCCAGAAGTTACTTCAGAATATTCCAAGCTGGAAGGGACTCACAAGGATCACCAAGTCCAACTCTTGAGTGAAAGGCTCAATAGAGTCTTCTCTAACTTCTCCCCATTCCTAACTTACTTCTAGTCTTTATGTTTAGGTCTGACTAGTCAGACAGACCTTTGTCACTGCTTGGTGTAAAATTCTCCCTCTCCACTCTTGAAAATACAGCCAATAAAATACAGAGCACGTGCTCGGCAAGGGGTGGTCACACCTCGGGGGCAGGTAACTCTGGGATGGAGGTGCTGGTATTACAATTAGATCATAATCAACCAAGGTCATCCATGGAGAGTGATTTGCCCTCCAAGTTCATCCATGGAGAGTGATTTCGCCCCCAGGTTCATCCATGGAGAGTGATTTCGCCCCCAGGTTCATCCATGGAGAGTGATTTGCCCCCCAAATTCATCCATGGAGAGTGATTTGCCCCCAGGTTCATCCATGGAGAGTGATTTCGCCCCCAAGTTCATCCATGGAGAGTGATTTGCCCCCAGGTTCATCCATGGAGAGTGATTTGCCCTCCAAGGTCATCCATGGAGAGTGATTTCCCCCCCAAGTTCATCCATGGAGAGCTGTTGGCTCAGCACCAGGACATCTTCCCCCCTGTCCTTGGCTGACAGCTGCTTGTGGTGTATCAGCTACACCGAGTCCTCCTCCCTGAAAGGATCTCAGCAGAGCTTGGCCACGGTGTCTCCACTCTGCTTGACCCTCCTTTTCACCCCACTTAGAATGTGCTTAAGGCTGTGTGTGTGGGGAGTCATCATGGAACAGGATTTGGCCATGCCAACCACATTCCATCCAGGGAGCAGCAACTGCATTTCCCCCTATAATTTCTGTGCCGTTTTAACTTCTGTTAGAATTTGAATGCAAATTCCCAGTTTTCCCTGATTTTACCCTCACTTCTGTTTCCACCCCATGGCAGAGCCCACACTGACCACCACAGGGTGAAGCCCTGCCGATGTCCAGGTCCCCTGGAACATCATGAGGACCACGGACACCACGAGGGGTGGGAGCCCACCACAGTCCCAGAGCTGCCTCTCCTCTCTGACAACACAAACCCGGCATGTTGCTCCCAGCTTTGACACCCTGAAGGGTCTGAGTAACATCCTTAGTGCTGGAGGGAATAAAAGGCCACACCGGGTTGTTTTTTGAAGGCAGGGCCCCGAATCCCTGTCCCCGCAGCTCCCACGCTGTTCCAGCTCCCCCCAGCAGGTGTTTCCATCGTTAGGAAGACTTTTGCGTGGAGGTGCAGGGAGGTGGTGGCATTCCCAGCGCCGCTAACGAAGCTGCGTGGGCAGGGGCTGAGCGCTGGGGTCAGCTCTGAGGGCAGCACCAAGCGGCGCTGGTGCTCACAGGGGCGTCCCCACAAAGGCTCTGGGGACTTCGTGGCTTTGGCACAACCAGCCTGGGGTGAAGATGGTGGGAAGAGAGGAGGGAGGGACGATGCAGAGCCAGTAGGAGGGAAAGTTTTGCTCCTCACGCAGCTTGGAATTCAATTTGCAGCATCTCACTGAAGCCAAGGACTGAGTAAGAGGCCAAAAGGGATGAAGCGTTTGTGGAGCTGATGAGAACACGTGGGTTATGATTATCCTGCTGGGGAGAGCACCCCAGGAGGGTGCAAACCCTTCCACCAGCCTCAGACACGGTGGATTCTCTGTGGAGAGGGGGTGGACAGATGACTTCTCTCAGAAAAGTGGCTGCCAGAGCATCAGGGCAAGGACAGTCTCACTCCCTCAGTGCAGAAATCGCTGCTGTACCAGTCACCTTGGATTTTGGGAGGATTTTTTATCCGCTTTTGCCTTCAGACTGAGCTGGCACAGAGGTGGGAGGGCTCTGCCATCCTCTGGCCCTTCTGCAGGGACCCCCGAGCACTGTTTCCCTTCCCACCACTTGGCAGGATGGGAATGTTACCCGGTGAGCTGGGAATGAACAAATCTGACCTTCCAGCGGGGCCATGGACAACATCCAAGAGCATCAACCACCACAGGGAAGGGGACACAGGGCTCGACCTCAGTGGGAACAACTCTTCATACAACCACACACCATCCACTGCCCAAAACGGCCCCACAGGTTCCCCCACTGCCTTCTTTTCCAGTTTCTCTCCCTTTTTGTTTGTTTGTTTGGCCATCCAAGCATTTATCAGCAGCAACAGGGCCTGGCAACCCAAAACTTCCCCTAGGGGAAGAAGTTCTGGCATCCAGCAGCCAAGTCAGGAGACTCTGGAAAGTTGCTCCGAGCCTGTCTCATCTCACGACTTGACATATCACCGCTGTCCATTTCCCTTCCCAAGGAAATCTGATTTGTTCCAAAGTTTATAGTTTCAGTGACCTAATCCCAGCATAGTTGTTCCTGTTTCCCTTTAATTTACTGCTGCAGCTTGTATTAATTGACGTATTGCAGAGGGTTTTGAGCCAAGCTAATTGTTTTAGAAAGAGAAAAAAAGAAGAAAGGGAGATGTGAGGTCCCTTAGTGGATTACGAAGGGATTCGAACAGGGAACCGGCAGCCACTTGGAAAAAGCAATAATTCCAAACAGGAGCAACTGTCCGGAGAGGGGGAGGCTCTCCAGGCTGCTCTTCACAAGGTGCTGTCATGATCCCTGCAAACAGAAATAGCTTCTCTGGGATGACCTTCAGAGAGGCAAGGAGAGGGAGAGGAGCTGGGGTTGCCTTCACCCTTCTGGTTCTGTCCTGGCCTGAGCTGCTTCTGCCTCTGAATGATTGTGAGGACCAGGGGAGTTCCTGAGCACAGGAAAAGGGCAGATGTCACCCGTCATCCAGCAAGGATGACCTCGGGAAGCACAGGATGCTCAGCTTCCCTGAGAGGGTGATGGAGCAAATCCTCCTGGAAGATGTTTCCACCCGGGATGGACGTGAAAGACCTTGGGAAGTGCCAGCAGGGATTTCTCAGGTGTAAATCATGGCCAGTGGAATCACTTCCAGGGAGAGAGGATTGGCTCTGTGCATCCAGGAGGAGCAGTGCCTGCACTTTGACATGGACTTTGCCAGAGTGTCCTGTGGTATTGTGGAATAAAACCATAGAATGGTTTGGGTTGGAAGGGTCCTTAAAGTTCATCCAGTCCCACCCCCTGCCATGGGCAGGGACACCTCCCACCAGCCCAGGTCGCTCCAAGTCCTGTCCAACCTGCCCTTGGACACTTCCAGGGATGGGGCAGCCACAGCTTCTCTTCACCTGTGCCTCACCACCTTATATCCAATCTAAACCAATCCTCTTCCAGTTTAAAACCATCAGCCCTTGTCCTGTCCTGGTGGCCGAGCTGTGGATAACCAGATAAGCTGGGGATGGGTTGCACTCAGCGCGTTCTAAGATGATACCAGGGAGGACCCTGATGACATGCTGAAAGTCAGGGCTGCCAGAGAAACAACCAAGCAGGAGCTCAGGGAATTTGAAGGGAAACACCAAGTCCTGCCCCTGGAATAGGCTAATCCCAAGGAACAGGGCAAGCTGGGTCCAAATAGCTGGGAAGCAGCTTTGGAGAGGACGATCTGGAGGTATTGGTGGACAGAAACAAAGCCATCTGCTTCCCTAGGTTGTGTTATTCCCCTCTGGTACTTACAGGTCTGGGTGGTGTCCAGTTCTGGACTCCACAGGATCAGGCAGACATGGACACACTGGAGGAGTCCAGTGGAGACCAACCTGATGAAGAGGCAGGAGCACACAATGCACAAGGGGAGGCTGTGGGACCTGGGCTCCTCCTCCCTGAGGGAAAGGAGGGGAAGAAGAGAAGACATGTGCCTGCAACCATCTACGTGGAAGCTGGGAAGAAGGCAGGGGGAGGTCACCAGAGGATGAGATGTGATGGCACAAGATGGAACATCAGAAACTTGTGACTTGCTTTCAGGGGAGCAAAAGATGCTCCCCAAGAAGGTGGTTGAACACATGGGATTGTCATCCTTGGAGATATCTGAGACGTGGCCCTGAGCACCCACCTGTGGCCCTGCCCGGAGGAAGGATGCAGGCAGAGGAGGCAGGGTGAAAGGCAGAGAGCAGAGGATGCTCAGACAGCCTGGAGAGGTTTGGAGACCTCGCACACAGTTTTGGGGGTTGGTTTTGAGCAGAAGCCAACGGAGGAGGAAGAGGCTCCACCTGCCCCGGCTCAGCTCCACACAGTGTGTCCAGGACCAGATGTAAGCCAGGTCCTGTCCCATGGAATCACACAGCCAGGGAGGAAGCAGGATCTCCTTTGCCCTCCCTCATCTCCCTGCCCTCCGCCCCTGCCATCCCTCCTCCATCTCCCCTGGGAGAATCAAGACCAGAACCAAAACCCCAGTGCCAGGTCAAACCCAGACCTCTCCAGGGAGCACCACAGGGCTGCTGGAGAAGCCTTTGGGAGATGGGGACACATGAAGGGACAGCCCATCATGAGGAAAACTCAACTCCCATGAGTCCCCAGCACCCTCTGATCCACTGCATGAAAGTTTTCCAGGCAAGAAACTTGCTCCTTGTTGTTTGCCTGGCCCAAAGCCCCCCTTTCCCATAAATCAGCCCAGGCTCTTTCAGCACGGCTCTCACCGAGAGGTTGATTTATTCGGGAGCAACACAGGGAGTTTCCAGATTAACACTAATTGCTCTCCCAAATTACTTAATAGTTTAAATTGCAGTCCTCTCTTTGGAAATCATCTCAGACAGTTCAATAAAAAACTATCATCAAAGAGACAACTGCAAATTGATAAAGTCTTTGAGACGAGGCTAATATCATTGTTGTCTGGCAAATTTATTCATCTGAAACCAAACGAGGAGGATAAACAGCCTTGCTCGGTGAGGAAGACACCGCCTGCTACCGACTTGCTCAATTTTCTCTGCCAGAGATGCTCTTATTACTCGGAGAGAGACACAGCACTGCTGAAAGCAGCGACTGCAATGCCTGAGAATAAATAGCTCCAGCCTTCTCCTCGCCGAGAAAAAGCAGAATTTAAAACAATTAGAATAACAATAGCACGGCGAGTGCCCGTGCTGGCTCTGACGGGAGGCAGGGGCTGGTGCTCCCCTCGGGGAGGGAGGGCTGCGGGGCCGGTGTGGATTCGGGGGCTGGCTGGTGGCCACCGAGCTCCTGCTGGCTTGAAATTGTCACCCAGGAGGGAAGGGGAAAACTTGTTTCATTTTGGCCGTAACCCAATTTCCCGGCCCCTTCGGGGGCAGGAGATGCGCTGAGGAGATGTGAGGGCAGAGGGGAGGTTGGGGCAGGGCTGAGGGGTGAGGAGGGAGAGCCAGAGGGGCGCAGGGGGGGCACACAACCCCATCGAGGAAGCTTTAAACAGCAGGACCGAGAGAGTGGGTGCAAAGGAAGCACCAGGGTGGTTTGAGGGGAGATGCTGACCAGGACAGACACCACCGGCACGCTGGGAGTATCACCTTTTCCACGCAGATCTCACTGGGAGAATCCCCTTTGCCGTGTGATTTTGGAGTCACAGTGTTCTCAGGGTCAGGGAGGACGGTGGTGGGCAGCCCCCCCAAGCCCCTGTTCCCACCCAGCTCCTCCCCAGGGCACGCAGTCACCTGCCCTCTCTGGGGCCAAGCGATTTGCCCATTTCCTCTGGTTTTAAAATAATTTCTGGAAGGTTTGGCAGGAGAGTGATGGGGCAAAAGGGCCTTTGTCGACACTGAGTGATGGGCAGAGGTTCAGACCCACCTGCCTTTAACACAAACCCCCTCCGTGCCGGGTCCCCTCCAATCCCCAGCACGGGGCATCACACCATGAACAGCGACAAGAAACTCCTCAGCAAGCTGGGGACGGGGCTTAAATGCAACAAAACGCTCAAGGAAGAGACCAAAAAACTCCTGTTCTTTCCCCAGAGAGCAGCTTGGGAGCGAGGGGGTTACCAGGAGCCGCTGCCCAGCACGGTGCCAGGAGCCACAGGGATTTGAGAGAAAGCCCGGCCGATGGCTGCCATCTGCTCCTGGCACCTCGTGGCACTGCCAGAGCCCGGCAGCACACAAGTGCCTGGGGAAAATAAACCCCCAGCCAGCCCACCCTATCCCTCCTTCCCACTGCCACAGCCCCCTGAGCCCGTGTCGGGGGTCTCGGGGTGGGATGGCAGCAGCTGGGGCACAGCCGGGCACGGAGAAGCAGTGACACGATGGTGGCACCGTCCCGCGGTGACCCCCACATTCTGACAGCCCCCCGGCCCCCCTGTCCCCACCCAGCTGAGCTCCTGCTCCTCCCCGTGGCACACGGTCACCTGTCTCATCTGGGGCCAAGCTGTGACACGGTCAAGCTGCTGAAGCTCCTCGGGGCGTTTAAAGAGCTGTGAAAGCCACGGTGGCAGCGGCTTCACAGCCAGGGCATGTCCCCCTGTCCCCTCGTGGGGTGGCTGGTGGCAGGGGGGGGCAGCAGGAGGGAGGGAAGGATGGTGTGGGGTCCCCATGTGGGGGCTGCCCAGCCACTTCTGCCGCCCAAGGGTGCCCCGACACCACGGGTGCCCTGCAGAAACAGCGATGCCAAGCGATATCCTCGTGTCCCAAGGGCGAGCGGACTCTCCCGGGGCCGCAGCGAGGGAGGGACGAGGCGGCAGAGCCCACGCTAAAGGGCACTCGCACGGCGACCTGCGGGCCCACGGCTCTGATACCCCCCAAAAGACGGGGAAGAGCGGCGTGGAGATCCATCCCCATCCCTCCGGGAAGGCATCCAAGGGAGCCGGCTTGGCAGAGCTGCCGATGGGAGCAGGGAAGGGGCAAAAAGGCTGCGGCGTCCGGGTGACCTCCGAGCAGCGAGGGGGGGGGGGGTGGGGGGAGCGGCCGACTTTCCTGACCCACATCCTAACACCCCCCCTGGGGGCTCAGAGAAAGAAAAACCCTTTTTTAAAAAAAATAATTAAAAAAAAAAAAAAAAAAAAAAAGAAGCCTCATTCATCATTCAGCCTCTGTTTGTTTTCTGCACTCCGCTAAGCTCAAACAAGCAAAACAGATTAGCTGGGCTCATTTGTTTCCTAGTTAATTACACCTCTTCGGTGCTGATGTAATATTTCAAGATTTGGGTTGCTAAGGCTGAAAATCCACCTGCCCCCCTCCCACACCCACCTTGGCTTTTCATTCCCATCATGAAAAAGCCCAGATGGGGTGTTTGGTTGGGTTTTTTTGTTGTTTTTTTCAGGAAAAAAACTCCTCTAATTATTGAGGAATTCAAGGCTCTGAATTCAGAAGCTGCCAGCGAGTGCTCAGGTTGTCAGAAGCAGATGGACGGCAGCTCCAGCTTTTGATCACGGGCTCCGAACCCCTCCCCAAAAAAACAGGGAGAAGGAGGGGGAAGGACCCCGCATCTGCAGCAGCACACACGGCCACGGATAACTTTAGTCATTCCCCCCCGCCCCTACCAGGACTGCTTTGGCATCAATAGGACTTCCCAGGAAGCCGGAGCAGCTGCGAGCCGACGCAGTTTGCAGGATGAGGTCCTTGCTGGAAGGAAGGAGCTGCCTCCCCGCAGAAGCTGCTTTCCCTTCCCTTCCCTTCTGGATGCTTTTCTTCCCCCCACAGCCGCCCCTCTGAGCCCCGCGTGCCAAAAATGTGCTGTGCTTCACCAAGGCACAGCCCGGCCCCGCCAGCCCGTGGCACGGAGGAGAAGCTAAAGGTCCAAAAAGTGCAGCAAGGTGCACATGGGAGGGATTTTTAAGGTTTCCAGTGCACAAAAGGGTCCTGCAGACCCCAGCTCGGGCCAAAGGGATGCTGATGGCAGTGCCAGTCCCCAGCTCCCCGTGCAAAGGCCAAACCTGTGTCTAAGCGGAGGAACGAGCGGAGCAGCCAGAGGGTTGGAGAGAAGAAGTGATCCCCCTGTGATTCCCAGCCTAAGAGAGCAGCAGGGAGGTGGGGGAGAGCAAACCCGCGTCATCCCATCCCGAATAAACCACTCCTGGAAAACTGAAACTCCCGGTTCAGCGGGAAGCAAAGGCGGCCACACTCTCCCCGGGCAACTCAGAGCCCCCCTCCCCAGCCCACCCCACCCCACCGGTGCCCCCTTCCCCCGCCCCCAGCCTTACTTGTGTCCGGAGAGAGCTGGAGGTGCCACCGGGCACCGCGCCCCGCTCGCCCCCGCCGCAGATGCCGCTTGGCCGGGGCCCCGCTCCCCCCCCGCCCCGGGGATTTCAGTCCCAAAACGCAAGAGCAAACAAAAGGCACACACCGAGGCCATGGCTCCGGGGCCGTCCGGAGGCAGGGGGCTGGCGGAGCCGGGCAACGAGGCGCTGGTCAGCGGGAGGGAAAGGGCTCTCTGCCGGCGGTGGAGCCGCGGGAGGGCTGCGGGAGCGGAGCTGAGCCGGCTGCGCGGTGCCCGCCGGCTTTCCCACGGTGGCATCCACCCTCAGCGGGGGTCAGCAGTGCCCTCGTCCCCTCCCCAGCGCCCCGCAGCTCTCCCGGGACTCGCTCTGCCCATCACCCCGGCCGGGACATCCCCCTTGGGCTCGCCAGGGTTGGGGTGGGGTGGGGGAGAGTTGCTTTGTGGTTTTGGGTGAGCAGAAATGCCCGCCGGGCACTGGGCACCTGGCACCAGCACAGCCACGTTCCCTGGAGCTGGGTTATTCAGTAACTTTTAACCTCTCCTGGTGGGAGCTGCTCCACACCTGCCTAACCACGGGTTTCGGCCAATTTCCAGGCGCTTAATGGGTCTTTGTCTCCCTTAGACCAACTGGTGGGTTGGGAAGGGGGGCGAGGATGAGAGAAAGCTTGGAGTTTGAGTTCAAAACATCCAAGTAATGGGAAAAGCAGAAGGAGAAAGCCCAGCAGCCCGTCACTGAGAACAGAACTGGGCTCCAGCAGGCTGTCCCCTGCTCCCAGGGACACACGCACAGGGGACCAGAGCCTTCCCCTCTGCAAACTGCTTTTCCCGAAGCAGAACAAGGTGCAGACTCAAGGAGAAGGCTCTTTCCACACCACAACCAGGCCAAGCAAAGCTCTTTTTGTCCTAAAGCAAAGGAATTATATACATCTGTAGGAAAGGGGTTGGTTTCTTAACCCACTCCCAGAAGAGCAGACAAGGAGCTCTCGTCCTTGATGCAGCAGTGGGGTTTTTGTTTGAACTTCACCTCCCTGGCTGGATCAGGAGATAACGGGTCTTTCCGGGCATTTTGAAGGGTTTTGCATTGATTTTTCTCAGCTACAAAGTGAGGGAGAACAGAAAGGCAAAACTTCAGCTCCAGTGTGCTGCAAAGTCGGGTGTGCCTGGAGAATTAGGATGCATTCAAGGGCTGCTGCAGTAATTAAACAAGTGCTTTGAGATTAAATCATCCTCGGGGACCCTGTTGTCTCTGTCCCCTCCAACTGCCCCATCCAGCATCTGCTCAGCAGGATGAGCAGCACCTCAGTTCAGCATCAGCTTCTGCTGCAAAGCCCCTGACCATCCCCAGCTCACCTGTGCAGAGACAATTTGCTGCTTTAAATTTAAGGAACTTTAACCCCAAGGGAGAGCCCTCCAGCCCCCAGCAGGGAGGGATGAGCTTGACCCACACATTGCACCAACACACATGTGGCTCTCTTGCCCAGAAACTTCAGCTCCACCCCAAGAACCCAATAAAATAAAGTAAAAATAGCTTTTGAAGTCACATCCTGCCCGGACTGCTGTCAACACCTAGAGAGCAGGTCCCTGCTGTACTTCACACGAACCCTTCCCATCCCGAGGTGACTCGGGTGCTGCTCCTGAGAGCCCTCCAGTCACTCACTGCCTGCACAACTCCACTTTGATCCATCTGTGAACCGTTTAATCCAGCATTTTCCTTTCCCAAAGCCAGAATGAGTCCCTGCTCTTCTGCACCAGGGCCATTTAATCCACAAAACTGCATGAGAAAGGCTTTCCAGCAGCCACCTCGCAGCACAGTCACTGGGTTCAGCATTTCTGCCTTTAAACCCCCAGCTGTGGCTTCCCAGCCCTGGATTCCCAGGATCCATTCCCACACATCAACCGGCTTCATGGAAACAAGGAGAGGGCAGTCAGGAAAGGTTGTTTTTATAACTGACTACAGGAATTTAGAGAAGGGGCTTGGACATCTCCAGGAATGCAGGAGGAAGCCCTGGATGGATGGATGCATGGATGGATGGATGGATGGATGGATACCCTGGAGCTGCAGCTGGACAGGAACAGGCAGCAGATCCCACTGGGACAAGAGCTGCCTCTCAGCTTCCCAAATATTTGAAGGCAAACCCTTTGCCTTCCCCACCTTATTCCCACAGACAAGAGTAGTGTTTTGATCCCCCCCACCAGTTTTCATCCTCCCCTTTAGGAGCACAGCACAACCTTCCTAGACACTCAGCACCCAAATTCCTCCCCCAAACACGACAGGCACCTCAGCACCCCCCAGCCAGCATCGCCCCAAGCCCCCGTGCCAGCCCTGGCACACACCCCCAGCCCGGGGCATCGACCCACCACCCCTGGCACAGCCCAATCTCACTCACTGCTGGGTCCAGGGATGGCCCCGGTGTTGTTCCCCTGGGAAAAGCAGTGGCACGGTGCTCCCTGGGAGGTGTGGGGTGAGCAGCACCCAGGGGCCCTCCTCCTGCCAGCTGCATTGTTTTTAAGGTGTGGGAGAAAGCGTGGATAATGGGGCAATCCATTTTCCTCCCAGCACCCGGGGCAGGTTTGCTCCCAGCCAAGCCCAGGGGTGGGATGCAGGGAAAACCACTGGCAGTGTCTGCCCAGCCACGGAGCAAACCCTTCCCCTTCCCAATCCAGAGCCTCCCCCACTGCTTCCCTGTGGATTCATGATGTGCAGGCTGAAAAACCAGTGCAGAGAAAATGGCACCATGAGTTGCTGCTCCCAGTGCGTGGATGCACTGCTGGAAATGCAAAATAAAGTTGGAAGCAGCCCAGGGTGTTGGTTTTTGGGAGGGCTCAGGTTAGGGAGCAGGGACTGATCACCACGGGGAATAATTCAAGCAGCAAACCCCTCATGTGAGGGGTAAACAGGGAGCAATCCCCATCCAGGATGCTGGAAGAGGGGATGCATGGAGCAAGCAGCTGGAAATAAGAGTATGTAAGTTAGATCCTTAAAAAGAAAGCAGCATGGCCAGGCTGAGGAAGGACCCAAGGATGGCTTTACCACACATCCACAGCCATGAGCATTATCCCATTGGATTTACAGGAGCAAAAATAGCTGAAACCCAAGCCAGGGGACACTGACCTCAGTGTCCCCGAGTTTGGGGATGGCCGTCCCCTCCTGCAGCCCCCCAGTCACGGGGCAGCAGCCAAGGCTATGAGAGGCTGTTGGTGCAACGTCGACTCATGGGGACAGCATGTCCCCAAGGGCCTGTGGCCACAGCAGCCACCAGAAAAGTGCTGCAGAAGCCTCCTGAGAAAACCAGGCATTTCTGGAGTGCGATTTTCCAAGGGACCTTCCAGAGCCTGCTGCATGACTGGGGGGTATTGCGGTAGGGCTGGGGCAGAAGGAAAAAGTGGAAAGAATGGTTCCCAGTCTCCCCTGCGGCATCCCGGTGCTCCCAGAAAGCAATCCCACGTGGCAGCACGTGCTGCCAGGCTCTGCCCAGCTCCAGCTGCCCATGGCCAGCCCAGCTCAGGATGGTGCCCACGGCCATGGGGCTGGAGGAGACCGGAGGGGCAGTGCCCAGCTGAGCTCTCCCCACAGGACCTGCTGGCTGAGGGGGAAGGGAGGAGAGGCTGAAGGCTCATCCACAGTGCCTGGTACCAGCCAGGATTCCGGGCTGTTTCTCTCCACCAGCTGGAACTGGGGATATGGAGCCAGTGGGTACAATGGAGTATCCCTACCCCACGGTTGTCCCTAGGATGAGGGGCACAGGGTTTTCCTCATGCCCTCCAGAGACCCACTGTGGTGTCTGGCACCCTGATGTGCCAGGAAAGGTGCCAGACAACCTCTGAGGTGGGCCAACACTCCTCTGGCCACGGCTCTTCCAGTGCTGGCTGCCCAAATCCCACAGCCCTCCAGGCGGCCAGGCACAAACCCCGAGCTGGGTTTATTTTCCAAGGGAACCTTCAGCATCACAGACTTGTCCCCTCTCGGTGGGGAACTCACACCACACCCAGCAACAAGGGGGTGCCCTGAATCCCCACCCCCCACTCCAGGCTTTGCTGCACAGACACAGAAAACCACCCTGTCCCAAGAAAACAAGGAATGAAATCAATAGCTGTGGGGCAGGGGAAAGCCTTCAGCCAGTTTTTGTACCTGCTGCTGCCCGGGGCACGCTACGGCTCAGCTCTTTGCAGGAAGCTGCAGGTGTGAAGTTTAGGGCAAAAAAAGCTGGGAACTGGGAATCGCTCCTCCTTCCCAGGGCTGCCAGGAGGAAAGGGTCCTGCCCTGGGAGCCAAGCAGGAGCTCACGCAGTGTCTGCAGTCACAGGGGGTCGGGTTTCCATCTCGGAGGGCAGCGTAAAAATAGAGGTGAGGAAAGGGAATCTGCTGAGCAATGGGACAGCAGGAGCACGGGGAGTTTGAGCAGGGCAGCCCCTTCCCAGCAGGTGGGCAGGAGATGATGGAAACCCCCGAGGGGACGCTGGGCAGCTCCTTTATATGTCCTGGCTGGCATTAATCCCGGGTCTTTCTGCAAAGCGGGATCAGCTCTGCTCTGGCTCAGGGCAGCAATCCTGTTATAGAGTGGGTGGACACGACAGAAGCGGCCAATTAATCCGTGCGTGGCCGGCTGCTTCCCACAGCCCCCAGGATGCTCCCCAGGACGCTCCCCAGGACATCCGTGATGGAGCAGGCTCGGGCTGTCCCAACCGGGGCCAGGACAGCCCTTAATGAGCTAATCAAGCCCTAACGAAGGGCTGGAGCCAGCCCAGTCCCTGCTCGGGGGCTGTGCGGGGGGCTCAGCCCACCCCGGGCCCCCCCCAGAAGGGACCAGCCCTGTGCTCCAGCAGCTCATTGAGGCTCCTGAGAAAGCCCAGGCGAGCCGGGGGAGGAAACATAAATTACAGGTCTGAACAATATCCCATTGTCGGGCTCTGCCACGGAGCCCGTCCCGGTGGGGACCGGCGAGGGCAGGATGGTCCGGGCCGGGGTCGGCGCTGCGGGACCCCCGCCAGCCCCATCCTGGCCCCGGCTGTGCCCCGAGCGTTGTGTCCATCCACAAATCCGCCCCTCTGCCCTCCCCGAGACTCCCCCAGCGCCGGGCTGGGATTGGGGGCAGCGCTGGCTGGGGGCCACCGCTGGCTCTCACCCTCCAGGCTCGGGGCTGGGCTTTGCGCCAGTCGGTTTTTTCCCTCCTGTTTCTGCTGATACAGAGCAGGAAAAGGAACCCAAACCTGCCGGGAGCCTGCCCTGCAGGGACACCGCGGGGCCTCACGGTGAGCAGAGCCTTGTGGCCAGTCGCCAGGTCCAACAGCCACGTGCCCCACCTTGGTGCTTGTACATCCTATTTTTTTAAAAATTCAGGTCAATAAAAGGATTAATCGGGGAGGGGTGGGGCGCGGAAATTTGGGGCTGTAATAAGCCCCGTGTGTCCAGGGTCAACCCAAGTAGCACTTGGGACTTGCTGGTGAAAACCGAGGTGCCTTCTGGTCTTCATCATCATAACTGACCCCAAAAAGTGGTACTGGCCCAAAGCAAACCCTGTTTGATGTGGGTGCCCACCCGTGGCATGACTGCACCTCAGCTGAGCCAGTGCCACGGGCACCCCACACCAAGTGGGTCACCCAGGAGCAGCAAGAGCCGTTGTCCTGGGGATTTAGCTCCTCTTTCCCTCCCTGCATTTATTCTTTGCCTGTGAAATATTAATGGCTCGTGATTCATCCCCAGCACGAAGATGACGGACACGTGTGCGTATTCATGTGCCTCTGCCGTGCACACACATGCAGATCTATGCAGATACGTATTCAGGGGCGCCTCTAATCCTCCAAAGCCACTCTCAAGGCTGTTTGGGGGATATATTGCACATTTCTTGCCGTCCTGGTGCTGGCATCTCATTAGCCACAAGCCAGGAGCGAGCTCAGCATCCCCGTGCTGGGCTCGGCAGGGGCTCGGCGTTGCAATTAGCAGCTCTGTCCCTGGAGTGCTGGAGACACCAGGGCCCTGGTGCTGCCCAGTTACACACCAGTGCCAACCAGTTATTCCCCAGACTGGTGGCAGCCCTCCAGATTTATGCCAGGGCAACCCCCTCCACACAACCAAGCCCCTGTTTATTGCATAGATGCCAGCCATGGTGACCCCACGGTGAATCCAGGAGGGCAGGGAGGTGGCAAAGTCCCTGCCATGAAGAGGGCGTCAAGTGGCAACTCTTTACCCCCCAAATCCCCTGTTTCTCCCTCCTCTGGGAGATCCATCACAGCAGTCCCTTTCCATCCTTCCCAGGAAAATCCCCCTGGATGGCTCCGCCACCGCTCCCCGCCCGGGATGTGCCTGGTTTAATTGGTTACCAGCTCCTGCAGGCTTTGAAAGATGAAAAGCCCTCAACAGGAGAAGTGTTGAGTGTTCATGGTTTATTAATGGCGAGCCATCATTATTTTACCTTTCAAGTGCTCGGGCAATAGCGACGAGGGAAGGAGAGGGGGGGAAAGCAACTCAAACCCCCCGTGCTTTCCTTCTCCATCTCCACCAGCCCCACGAGCCAGCGCCGCCGCTGCTTTCCAAGGGGCCGTTCTGCAGATTTATGGTGGCATCCCAGTAAAACAGCATGGGAGAAGCAAACAAACAAAGCAGCAGATTGCCAAGAGCCTCCAGCGCTTCATCACCGGGCTCAGCCATCCCCGCGGGGGTCCGGCTGGGGAGGAGCATCCCCCTGACACGCACCCACCCGGCCCCTCTGGCGGGCAGAGCCGCGCTGAGATTTATCTGCTGCCGGCCCCTAATTTGCCCGAGCCCCGTGTTTTTCAGCTGCTGCTCCCAATCCAAATGTTCCCTGCGAAATTATGATCCCCGACGGGATGGGCTGCGAGCCGGCACCGCGGGAGAGGGGGAAGGGAGGGCTCGGCAGCGCCGTGTTGTCCCCCCACCCCGAGCATCACCACACCGGAGACGTTCCCGAGGTCTGGCGGAGCATTCAGGATCCCACCCTGGATGGATATTCCCGGGATGTGAGGAGGAAGAGGGCGGGGAGGGCGCGGGGCCGCGGAGCAGCACAAGGGAAGGGGGCAACAGTTTTCAAAGGTGGTTTGGTTTGGTTTTTTTTTTTTTTGTTTGTTTGTTTTTTTCCTTTTTTTTTTTTTTATTGGCATAAATAATTCATACACTGTCACCTCACCGAACACTGCACGAGAAACCACGGGAACAAATGGCAATCCATTTCTGCAGGTCACAGAGATTCGCACCCAGTCAGACAGCTGAAATTATAAATACTTTTCTTCAAGTGTAGAAAACGTTATAAATGTTACTGTACAAATTTACATCGGGGAGATCCATCGTGCCTTTCTCAGCGATTTTTGTGTTGTTTGTCGGTGGTTTGTGGGGTGATTTGTATTCTTCTTTTTCGCCAGAATCAACTGTTTGTTTGGTTTTTGCTTTTTTGTTTTTTTTTTTTTCAGTGATGAGAGTTTTGCAACAACGACGACAAAATATATATATATATATTTATGTATATATTTATAAAAAGAAAAGGGTAAGAGGAAAAAGGGAAATGAAAGTCAGCTCATTCTGCAACGGTCAGAACTAACACAGAGAAAACAAAGCAGGCCATTGGGTTCAGTTTGAAACTGTACAGGATTTAGAGCTCATTATATATGTATATATCTATATACATACATATAGAGATATGTATATATATTTATATATACCTTATGTACAAGGAAATGTAACAGCATACTTTACAGGGACTGGAAATTAAAGGCGGCTCTTGCAGCTGACCAAGCTTCCCCAAGAATCACTATTGGCAAGAAGATATAAATTAAAATAAATTAAAATAAATAAATGGTGAAGAAAGGAGGAAGGAAAGCGAAGGTGCCCGGCAGAGCAGTGGGCACCGGTGGGCTCCACCCAGGGCTCCCCATGGCACTTGGGGGTGCAGAGAACATCTCGTGGCACCACCAGCACAGAGCCCTTCTCCTCAGCGTGGCCAAGGAGATGAGGTGTAGGCACCAGCTCTTCCATGGCATCCTAAACTGCCAGAGAGTGGGGTTACACTGGGATTTTGGGAAGGAAATCCTTCTCTGTGAGGGTGGGGCAGGCCCTGGCACAGGCTGGGCAGAGAAGCTGTGGCTGCCCCATCCCTGGGAGTGTCCAAGGGCAGGATGGACGGGGCTTGGAGCAACCTGGGCTGGTGGGAGGTGTCCCTGCCCGTGGCAGGGGGCGGAATGAGATTAACTTTAAGCTCCCTCCAAGCCAAACCTTTCTATGATCTAACAAAGGCTGAGCAGCTCCTCCACCTCCAAGATGTTAACTTCTGCCTCCCACCTATCCTGAAATCTTAATCATCTCAGCTCCTGCCATGGTCAAGTACCGGATAAAAGTCGTGGGGGATGGACTCTGAGCTCATCATACCCAGGAACTGCCGGTCAGGGCTCAGCGAGGTTTGGGGCAATTTGTGGGGAAAGGTGGAGAGAAGGAGAAGCCAGACCCGGGAATATAATTTCGCAGCCAAAGGAGCACATGGTGCTCTGGGGCTTCCATCACCGGTAGTGCCCGCACTACCCATCCCCAGGTGTGGTGTTCCCCACCAGCATCGAAAACGCTGGGGAAAAAAAACCTCTGGCAGCAGCAAAGTCAAGGATTGGGAACTCTGGGAAGAGCCTCAGAGGGGGAATGAAAGCATGAGGCAGCTGAGAGCTGGAGGGCTGGGCCAGGAGAGCATCGCTGGGGCTGCTCCTCTGCAGGAGCCCGGGGACACACCCTGAGCTGGGGGTGGCTCCGAGCACCGCTCTGCTGAAAGCGGCTCCGCTCTCGCCTGGCACTTCTGGAAACAGCCCTGGCTCTACTCGAGCTCTCACACTGCTAAACTGAGCCACCGGCTGGACCTCCTGGCTCCTTCGGATCTCCTGTTAGAGGGCATTGTGGAGAGCTTCTCCCACATTCTCTCCCTGCTGCAGGGCTGGATATTTTTAAACTGAGGGGGGGGGGAGAAAAAAAAAAACACCCTCACAAAGCCAGAGTCAAAAAAGCAAAGAAGGACGACAACAACAAGTAAGATTTGTTGGTTTGGTGTGGTTTTGGTGGTTTTTTGTTTTTTTTTTTTTTTTTAATAATTAAGACTTTCAAAAATAAGAAGGCGTGATGCAAATAACGCTGCTGTGGAAACAACTGCTGCTGAAGAGAATGGAAGGGAAGGAGCTGCTGTTCTGAGCTCATTTATGACAAATACAGGACAGCTATTTTTCCATCCATACTATTGTGTGACAACTCTGCTCGTGACCTGGCTGAGACAATCCAGTGGGGGAAGAGGAGGAGGAAGAGGGTGGGAAGAGGGAAGATTTGGTGAGATTTGTTGAGATTTGTTGGCCATAGGAGCACTTAGCTCCTTCCAGAGGCCCAAAATTCAGTGGAGAAAAGCATGGACAAGGGGAATGGGTTCAAACTGAAATACAGCAAGCTTAGATTGGATATCAGGGAGAAATAATTTACTGTGAGGGTGGCGAGGCCCTGGCACAGGTTGGGCAGAGAATGTGGATGTCACTTCCCTGGAAGTGTTCCAGGCCAGGGAGCAACGTGGTCTAGTGGAAGGTGTCCCTGCCCATGGCAGGAGGTGGAATGGAATGGTCTTTAAGGTCCCTTCCAACCCAAACCATTCCACGGTTCCCTGGCCCCGTGCTCCTGGTGAGGAACTGACACCAAGGGGAACCAAACCAACCCAACCCATCAGTTCATTGTTTCCTTGACTCTTGGCTGATAAAATCGATCAGGTGTCTGTCAGCAGCTGGGAGACCCCATGGGTGGGATATGTCAAGGTGAGACTTTCCAGGCCAGGTGAGGACTTGGGGCTCAGAGAGCAAAGCCACAGTAAAGCCTTTCAAGATGGACATTGTACCTTCCACCATAAATCTGCACATCTCTCAGGCTACAGCACTTTGCCACCCCTGGTGACCAGCAGCACCCCTGGTATCACCTCCTTCATCCTTCCAACACCCTCCCCTCACCACTGCTCCCGTGGGAACTTCACACCTGCTCAGAAACTAAACCCACCAAGCAAGAAGGACGCCACCTTTCCAAAGCAATCCCTCCATCTGAACGTGGTTTGGAACCCGGTGATTTCACGGTGAGACCTCCCCATGCCCCCCCGGCAGCCCAAACCTCCGGCAAGGGGGGGGGTGTTCTCCCTCCCACAGAGCTGAGGACCACCACAGGTGAAGGCATTGGTGAAAACCTCAGAGAGACTCTGAGGCTTTAGTGCAACGTTTATGGCACATGTGCACAGAGGATGGAGGGGTGTGAGGCAGCAGGAGGGGTTGGGGTGGGGGGGATGGAGGGTGGGTGACAGAGGACATCAGTGCTGTGCTCTGAGGGGGGTGTGAGCAAGGACAGAGGTGGGATGTGGAGGAGGCAGAGGGTGAACAGCCACGGGCCATCCTCCTGCATCAACGGGATGAGGTGATGCTCAGCCCCCAGCGCTGAGCCCTTCCCTCAGGGACCCCAAACTGCCTGTGCTGCTGGGGCAGGCGGCAATTAGCCCAAACCAGGGCTCATCCTGCCCTCACTTGCTCATCCCACTTGGCCTCAGCACCAAAGGCAGCAGGAGGCGACCCTGCCTCATCCCAACTTCTTGTACAACATCCGAGAGCACATTATCCCAAAATCATCAGCAGGAGACTCCTCTGCTCCCACTTGGGGGCTGGATTCACCCCCCCCCCCCCCCGCTCCTGCCCGCCTCGGATTTCACACATATGCACGTGTGGGAATTTTAAGACATGAAAGCACTTTCGTACACGCCCCCACAATTAAAGTAATGTCTCCTCCCAACTCCAATTAGGTTTCTAATCTCCATTTACTTATGTTAAAGCGGCTCAAACGCCGGCGAGGAAGAGTTGGAGGAGCAGCAAACAAGCCAGGGCTGGTTAGTTTGCTGAGCCTCGTCATGTCTCCAAATTAAAGCTAACTGAGACTCCAATTGAATTATCCAGGACGGTTCCTGTCAAGCAATTATGCTCCATAAGGGCCTGAAAATACATTTTGCCATCATCTGTCACTTGACAGCTCATCTAATGGGCTTGAGGGTCCATCCGAGCTGGTGGGAGAGGGAAATACCAGCACATGGTGTTCAGATGGCAACACAAGCTCTGGGATGCCACTCAGAGAGCATTTCTTTGGGAAATGGAAGATGAATATGCAAGGGGGAAAATGGTCCTGGGCACAGGTGGTTTGTTCAGCTGGGATGTCCCGTGTGTGGGGCTGGGAGGGGAGATGCTCTGTACAACCAGAGCCTGTTGGCATTCCCAGCTCCAGCAAGGAGCTCAGAGCAGGCCACGGGAGAAGGGAATGGCCCCGATCTCAGGAGCTCTGCTCTGCTCAGCCCCAGAGCACCCCAAAACCCGGGGCTTCTGGAGGGAGGAGAAGCCAAGAGCGGAGCAGAGGCGGGGAGGGCGAGAGGTCAAGGTTGGCTGATGAGACACACACGCTGGGGCAGGCGGATAAATTAACGGGAATGAGGAGATGTGTCCTGCTGGGAGGGAAACCCGCGGGGGGAAACGTTAAGTGGACATGGCTGGGAGGTAGAGAAGCCACTTGTGAAAGGTCACGGCTGCCCACGAGGGGCTGAAGAGGCGTGGGGGGGGAGCGGGACTCCTCCAGATGCATTTCCCCACCGCGGGGGGGGTGGGCAGCGGCACTCACTGGCCCGGCAGGCTGCGGTGCTGAACTCACGAATCAGCAACAGTCCCCCTTTTTTTCGATAAAGGAAAAAAAAAAAAAAAACAAACCACAAAACCCAAACCAAAACAAAAAAACCCAACAGGGAAATAAATAAGGGAAATTAAATAAACCCACAGAGAGCCAAGAACAAGCCCTCCTCAACCGAGCGTCGTGAGCACTGGCCGTGCTGATTGGGATCGGAGGAGCCCTGGGGTTGAACTGAAGTCGTTTGCCTCGCGGGTCAGCCCTGCCCGCTGGGGACCTGTCCCCAAAGCCGCCCGCTGTCCCCATCCCGGGGCTCGGCCGCTGCTCCGCCTCCTCCAGCCCTTGCACAGAGGGGCTTCCCGGGGTGAAACGCTGCGGGGGAAGGGTCTCATTCCCGTCCCGCTGTCGGCCCCCGGCGCCCGCAGCTCCTCCGCAGCACGGGGTGGGGAGGGGAAGAGGAGAACTGCTGGGGGAGGAAGGCACCGTCCCTCGACTCCTCCCGTCACAGCCTGCAAGGGACACAAGAAGAAGAGTCAACGCTTTGGGCTGGCTTTGTCCCGTGGCACTGTGGGTTTTTTTAGGGCAGCTCGTGGCAAAAAAACATTCCTAAAAGAGGTTTGCCGCGGAGTTGCCCCCCGGCCCCCGGGAAAAGTGGCACCGGGGGAAGCCACGAACTTCTGCCCTCTGCCAGCCTGGGTTGGACTCTCCTGGTGCATCATCCGAAGGGGGTTGCTGGGTACCACACGCCTCATCTCTGTGCATCCAGGACCCCCGAGGGGGTTTTGGCCCCTGTCCCCTCGATACAGATCCCTGGGTACCATAGCCGCTCATCCCTGTGCACAGCCAGGACTCCCGGGGCGAGCAGGGACCCCCACGGGGGAGCCAGGACCAAACACAGGGACAACAGCCAGAGCTGAGTCCCTACGGAAAGAGCTGGATGGAAAACGAGCGCTGGAGCTGCGACATCCTCCCTCCCCTCGTGCTTAGCAAAAGAGGGGGCTGGTAATTAAGGGGGAGCTGCGGGGCAGCCACAGCCCGTGGCAGGCAGAGCGTGGCTCGGTGATTGCAAAAACCTTCCCCAACCCAACGGAGCAATTACACAACCTGCTGCTTTGGGGGCCATCAACCTTCAGCTTTCCTTGCCCGGCTGCCGGGGCCGCCCTGCTGCCTGCTCGGAGCACGGCCGGGTAATTAACTCCCCCCCCTGATTAATGGCTTCGGTTCAGGGTGATTTGGAGGCCGTTTCACTGCGGGCTTTGTGCTGTTCATGGGACAAGAGGTGGCACAAGGGACACTCCAGCAGCTTTCGCTGTGCCGGTAACCTTGGGGCCGCCCGTGTTTGCCACACAGATAAGGTTTGTTATCAGATGCAGCAGGAAAAAGAGGTATCTCCAACCCTCGGTGAGGACCAGGGGGGATGCCTGAAGCAGCCTGAAGTGTCCTCACATCTGTCTCCCTCCCTCCATCCCCATTTCCAGCCTCCACACTCCAGGGGATGCATGTTGGGAGAAAGAAACCGTCCCCCCCCGCCCCTTTCCCCCGTGAATGCAACCCCTGCGTGGGTGAGACTTTTGGTTCTGTTTGTCATAATATGACAAAACACATGGGAAGAAAATGAGTTTGTAAGTGATTGTTCTGCGTTTTGCCTGCTGTTACCAACAGGGCAGATCCCTCAGCCCCGACTGGGGACCCACTGGTGCCATTCCCTGAAGCAGAGGGATGTGACTAAGCCAAAGGGATGCAACGGAGCAGGACTTGGGACGGGATGGGAGAAGAAGAGACCACGGTGGAAGCTGCAGGTCTGAGGAGGAACCCCTGGGCAGGGCATCCCCTCCAGCAGTTAAATCTGGGAATAGGGAAGGACTGGTAGGGGAAGGGACTTACTCTGCCGACTTCCAGAAGTGCCCGGGGTGGGAAAGGCGACGGTTGCGCTTTGGCAGTTTCTCCAGCATGTCCATGAGCTTGGTGAAGGTGGGTCTCTCCTCCTGCTCGTAGGCCCAGCAGAAGAGGAGGATGTCCTGCAGCCACACGGGATGAGGGTGTGAGCAAACTGAGCGAGGGACTGTCCCACCATGATCCCTGTGCCCAACATCCACACCACAGGGACCCAGCTCCACCACCATATATCCTTGGGAAGGGCTGGGATAGGGGCGTGTGCCCATCCCATAAGGACACTATTTCCATCACTGGATTCTTGTGAAGGGTTGGAGGGGATGTGTCCATTCCGCCAGGACCCATCTCTGTCACCACATCCTTGTAAAGATCTGGGATAGGAGTGGGATGTGCCCATCCCACGAGGACACCATTTCCATCTTGTGAATGGTTGGGATGGAGGGATTTGTCCCTCCCATGAGAACCCATCTCCATCACCCAATCCTTGTGAAGATTCAGGATGGAGGGGATGTGCCCATCCCATGAGAACTTGTCTCCATCACCACATCCTTGTGAAGATTCAGGATGGAGGGGATGTGCCCATCCCATGAGAACTTGTCTCCATCACCACATCCTTGTGAAGATTTGGGATAGGAGGGGGATGTGCCCATCCCATAATGAGTTGTCTCCATCACCACACCTCGTAAAGATCTGGGATGGAGGGGATGTGCCTATCCCATGAGGACCTGTCTCCATCGCCACATCCCTGTGAAGATTCAAGGGACCAACCAGCCAGGACATGCACCAGTCCCTCTCCACACACACACACACACAGGGTGCTCCAGCACCTGCCCCACGACACCTACCGAGATCTCCTTGCCCATCCCGATCTGGCTGAGGTTGGGCTTCATCCCTCTTCCCACCTGCCAGATTATTGCCTCCGCCGGCTGCGTCTTGAAGGGCCATTCCCGCGCGTGCAGCTCGTACCAGATCGTGCTGTTGAGGGGACAGAGGGGAGCAGAGATGGAGCAACCAGGAGGCATTTCGGGTGGTGGGGGGGGATGTCTGGCCATTGCCCCCACATCCACCATCTCTCCCTGCTCCGAAGTCACCAGCATCCAGGAGATGCTTCATCCCGGATAGGACAGCCCTCGTTACAGAGGTGCCACCTTCTCCACGTGGACAAACTGAGGCTGTTGACTTGCCCCAGAGCAAGCCCTGATTCACACCAGGGGAGATCCCAACCTGTGGGAAGGAGGACGGAAGCAGAGCCTCCAGCCATCCTGTTACATCAGGTGGGAATCTCCCACCCGGCTGCACACGGAGCAGATGTGAGGATCCAGCTGCTGGGCTGCTGTTTCCGACACCAACTCCAGGGAAGGCTGAGCCCAAGTGTTCGCTTTCACTCCGGCTTTTCCCTTTTTCTTCTTCAAAAAGCACTCCAAGCTACGAAAACCCATCCAAGCCATGGCATGAGCCATCCCAGGTGCCCTCACCGGGGGGATGGCACACGTGAACCCCCGGCCATCTGCTACTGCATGGCTCCTATCGCTAAGCCAAGCCCTCCTTTCCGTGAGGAATCCCAAATCCAAGGGAATATCCCGAAACAGGGGTGTCTCCGGCTGAGCTGGCAGCCACCCCCACGGTCCTCCACCCCCGCTTCCGCCTGGGAGTTTTGCATCCTCATTTTCTGGCATCCAGAGGCTGGATAAGCCCCGACTCCCGCAGCGCCATCCCTGTTGTCCGAGGCAAATTCCCTGGACTTGCTTTTCCCTTCCAGGAATGCCATCACGACCACTTAAAGCAGCAAGAAACAGGTGGAAAAATCTGGTGGAAGGGATCTGATAAATGAAAAATCAACCTCAGATAGGGATGCTCCCCAATTTTGGAAATCGGCTCTCCCGATTTTGGTAAAATAAGCACAGTTTGACTGGAAATCTCCCCCAAAAATTGAATTTTATGTGGCACTAACGTTGGTGTTGTGGGTGCAGAGGAATTGGGGGCTGGAGAGGGGCAGACCCTGCGAGCACAGGATGAGATGCCCAGGCAGGTGCAGGGATGGTGAAGGTGCCTCCACACACCTACAATTTGGGTTTAACACATCCAATCCACTAATTCAAGTTTCTAGTTGGGAGCCTGGGGATTAGTTTTCCACCTTCCCGCTTTTAGATGTGTCCAAAATATTTGGGCTGTGTTTTCCCAAGGTACAGATGGTGCTCCAGAGAGCGGGATGCTGCTCCGCCTCTCTTTGCCTGAGACGATCACACATCTAATATTAATTATCGGTGGCATCTCTCAGGCTTTGGTGAGGACACACCACCAGCCTCATCCCTCTGCTCTCCCCCACCCTCACACACATTGTAATTTAACATCTCTGTCTTCTTTAAAAGCTGTCACTGATCCCCAAATCCCTTGTGGGAAGCAATAACCCTCCGGATCATCCGTGAGCCTCCCGGGCTTAACCGAGGGCAGCAGAAACAAGAAAGAAAAAAAATGTGGGAAAATCTTTTAATCTTTTAAGGAAACTCGTGCTTTACACACGGGCAGAGCTCGCACTTGAGGGGGGAAAAAAGGGAAAACTTCAGTCTCAGCAACCCACTCTCGCTTAGTTTGATACGATCCCTTAATTGCTTCTTTTTTTTTGTGCTCAGGGAGGGCAAAAAACCCCAACCAGAGCCTTTCAGCTGTAATTGCTCTGGGTTTGATGGAAATATCGGCTCCAATACGGGGCCCACGCGCCCTAATCCCCACAGCCCTCAAGGTATCCAGGAGGAAATTAATCCCCTGGGTGAAATCCGAGCGCCGCGTCCGCCTCGGGAAGGGTTTTATCGGGGTGGGATTGGGGCTCCTGCCCGAAGGGAGGTTTGTGGGCAGATAAAGGGGCAGGAATAATGAGGTGGCTCGCTGAGGGAGACTCGGGAATTCTGCTTGGCGTTTTGGAATCTCCTCACAGTGCAGCCGGATGGTGAGGGAAACTGGGGAGTCAGGAGCTCCCAGGGCTGTGATCCCAACCTTTGGCATCTCCATCCGGTATCCAAGCACCGTCTTGTGCCCCAGGAGGGTGCCAGGCTGGATGCTCCAGATCCTGCTGCCTGCAGCCACCCTGGTCCATTAACCAAAACAGGAGGATTTGGTGATTTAGGGGGAATCAGAGCATCCAGAGCACTCCCAGATCTGTGTCTCCCACCCCTCTGCATCCCCATCCAACATCCAAGCATCTTCTTGTTGGTACCCACTCCAGGAGGAGGATGATGCCAGGCTGGCATCCCCAGGATGCTCTGGATCCCAGAGGCACCCTGATCCATACAGGAGGATTTGGCATTTAGGGAGAACTGGGGTGTCCAGGGCTTCCCATCTCTGCATCCCCAGCCAGAATCCAAGCACCTTCTCATCAATACCCACCCCGAGAGGATGCAGGGGAGAGATGATGCCAGGCTGGCATTCCCAGGATACTGAGGATCCTGCTGCCTGGAGTCCAAAACAGGAGGATTTGGTGATTTAGGGGGAGTCAGGGTGTCTAGGAGCTCCCAGACCTGTGTCCTCCACCCCCTGCATCCACATCCATCATCCAAGCACCTCTTTGTTGGTACCTGTCCCAGAGGGATGCAGGGGACAGATGATGCCAGGCTGGCATCCTCAGGATGCTCCAGGTCCCGTTGCCCAGAGCCACCCTGGTCCATAGCCAAAACAGAAGGATTTGGTGATTTAGGAAGGATTGGGGTGTCCAGGGATTCCCAGACCTGTGTCCTCAACCCTCTGCAGCCCCAGCTGACACCCAAGCAGCTTTTTTGTTGGTACCTGTCCCAGGAGGGTGCAGGGCTGGCATCCCCGGGATACTCTGGATCCTGCTGCCTGGAGCCACCCTGCTCCATAACCAAATCAGGAGGATTTGATAATTTAGGGAGGGTTTCACTCACATTCCTTGAAGGAGGAATGTGCTCCGAGCCTGGGGGATTCCCACAGGCAGCATCCCCTCGGCTTTGGGACAAGAAAAGGACGTCCCTGTCCCCTCCTGACTGCTCAGAGCAGCTCACACCTGACACAGCCCCGGCAGTTCTCTGCAGCCCCCCCCTCCCAGTGCCACGGCACTCACCCCAGTGCAAAGACATCCGAGTGCTTGGAGAAGGGCAGCTTGTCCTCCTCGGTGTCCGGCGAGAGCTGGCGGATGATCTCGGGGGCGAGGTGGCACAGCCAGCCGTTCTGGATGCGCAGCTTGTTCTCCCTCCTGCCAAAACACGGGGCTGAAGCTGCGGGTACCACGGGGGGCACATTGCCCACCCACCCCTGCCAGGCAGCCCCCAGCCCTGGGGGGCACATCACCCCCACACCACTGCCAGGCAGCCCCCAGCCCTGGGGGTCACATCACCCCCACATCAATGCCAGGCAGCCCCCAGCCCTGGGGGGCACATCAATGCCAGGCAGCCCCCAGCCCTGGGGGGCACATCA